>VYZT01060168.1:0-14817 GCA_013400735.1 Pomatostomus ruficeps | reverse complement strand
AGTAGGAAGGCTCTGGAGAGGGATCTTAACATGTTGGATCAAAGGACCAAGTATGAGGTATGATGCTTTATGAAGTTCAAGTTCTATGAACAAGGCCAAGTGCCAGGTCCTGCACTTGGGTCTCAACATTCCCAAGCAGTGCTATGGACTGGAAGCAGAGTGACTGGAAAAACTGCCCAGCCAAAAAGAACCTGGGGGTACTGATTGACAGTGGCTGAATATGAGCCAGCATGTGCCCAGGTGGCCAAGAAGGCCAGTGGTATCCTGGTTTGAATCAGAAATACTGTGGCCAGCAGTACCATTGCAATGATGATCCCTCTGTGCTCAGCACTGGTGAGGCCAAACCTCAGATTCTGAGTTCAGTTTTGGCCCCTCACTGCAAGAATGAAATTGAGGTGCTGGAACATATCCAGAGAAGGGCAAAGAAGCTGGTGAAGGATCTGGAGCACAAGTCTGATGAGGAGAAGTTGAGGGAGCTGTGGTTGTTTAGCCTGGAGAAAAGGACGCTCAAGGGCAACCTCATTGCTCTCTACAACTACTTGAAAGGAGGCTTTAGTCAGGTGGTGGTTGGTCTCTTCTCCCAGGTAAGAGGCAATAGTACAGGAAGAAATAATCTCAAGTCACACCAGGAGAGGTTTAGATAGGGTATTAGGAAATATTTCTTCACTGAAAGTGTTGTCAAGCATTTGTAGAGGCTGCCCAGGGAAATGGTTGACTCATCATCCTGGAAGGTATTTAAAAGGCGTGTAGATGTGGTACTTAGGGACATAGTTAGTGGTGGGCTTGGCGTCATAAGTTTATAGTTGGATTGATGACTTTAAATATCTTTTCCAATCTAAGTGATTCTGTGATTCTATCTAGCTGAGAGACAATCTGTGTTTACTGCAAGATTTCAGTGAAAATACCAAAAACCTAGATTAACAGGAAAGATGAGAGTCTACAAAACTGTATTTGTCTTAAGTTCAGAGTTTTTGTTGTTTGCTGGAAGAATTATTTCATGGATCATTTATTTGAATATCAGCCTTTTTACAAGGTTTTATTTCCTACACATTCCTGCTTACTTCAGAGATAGGCTATGTTCAGCATGATAGCTCCGAATGTGCAGTATGGGATATTAGTTTCTGTGCATGGTCTTCTACCTTCTATAAGGAAGAATAAATCATGTGAGAGAAAAAAAAGTTATCACTTTAT
Source organism: Pomatostomus ruficeps (assembly GCA_013400735.1). NCBI lineage: Eukaryota > Metazoa > Chordata > Aves > Passeriformes > Timaliidae > Pomatostomus > Pomatostomus ruficeps. The sequence goes on along the minus strand of VYZT01060168.1, from coordinate 13,626 downwards.
GTGAACCTTAGAATTAAAGTGAAGTGTTTTGTGATGGATGTTTGAACACAGCTAAGAACCAGTTTTCCAAGTTAAATGGAACTTTCTTTTCTTAGACTTTACCACAGTGATTTAATAATATGATACTTTAATGAGCAGAAATGTTCTGAAGCACATAGAAATAGAATGAGTAGTGACAGTTAGCATTCTTTTCAGTACATAAAGCCACTTTGGATATTAAGCTATTTTCTGGGGTAAAAAACATAATCTGCAAAATATATAAATTACTCTTTGCTGTATGAATTAATGATGGGCTTACAAAAAAGCTTGAAATTGTAATGGAATAATCCTACATATAGAACTTTACAAGTTGAAAAAGGCTTAACCTTTACAATTTAATTTCCAAGAAACTGTAAAATTCTCATTGGGAGATAGATAATAATTTTCAGAGACTCGCAATGAATTTTCAAGATACTTTGCTATCCTGATTGCTTCTAGATTTTTTAACTGAAGAAATTCCAACTGTTCAGAAAGTTCAGTGACCCAACTATTCTCTTTAAAAAACACTTCACAAATATTGGAATATCTTCCCCTGACTCATAACAAATCAGCATGAATACTAAAATTGATACTCAAATACATCCAATCTCTTTTTTGATTAAACCTCTCATAAGTATGTTAGTGTTTGGCTCAGGAGCTCACCTTCCATGCATGTATTAACCACAGCAAGGTGGGTCATTTTCTCAAGCAAAATCTATTCAAGGTGTCAAAATTCCAAGAGAGAGAGCACAGGTTAAATTCCCATGATAGTAGTGTCTTAATTACTTCCAAGGGGCAGGTCATGCTAACTATATGAGAGGAACAGAAAATAAGTTGGATGTATTCCGTCTTGATTAACCTGCTCTGAGATGAGTTTTGGTTGGAGTGTTCTTCCAGACCCTTACTGATGAAAGCCCATTTAATTGCCACTATCCCACATAAATCTGTATGTCTCAGAGATCTCAAAGGAGTTCCCTAATGACACAGAGCTGGCATTACTACCTGTGGACATGATAGTAACAGCCAGACTGACCCAGGCTTTTCTGCAGGATAAAGCCAAAATTATAATTTGACTGACTCAGAGAATATGTAGAATAGAGTTTCTATATAGCTATCAGTGTTGATATCTAAATCAATATAGAATTAGTTTCAAAGAGAGCTGATAGATCCTGTTTTTCCCTCTCTCATGGAGAGACTGAACCATCAAATCCCCAAAGCACAGCTTTTATGCTAAACAGGACAAAGCCACACACATTTCACAGCCCCAAAACAAAGTAAAAGTGACATCCTCTTCATTTGTGTCAGACTGATGCAGGAGTTTAAGCTTCTGAAAACGTGCCAGCGAAAGCAACTAGATTGTCTTGAAAAAATCATCCTAGAATTTGCTCCTGTTCAAACAAGATAAGAGAACTTTGAAAGCAATAGAACCCCAAAATGTGCAATACTGTGACAAATTACCAGGTGCCAAACTCAAATAGTTTTTCCTGTATCCATCATTACTCACTGCAATGAGCAACAATGTAATCAATCATCTAGACAAATAAACATTAAGAATAGTTCAAATGGCCTTAGACAAGCTTTAAGAAACATACTAGTTGGTATTTTATGCCAGCTCGCTCATTTAATATTCTATAACACCTACAAGACCATAGTAATTTATATTAATTGACTCATTTCCATGGCATCTTTCTGAAGGCAATCATGTGATTCGAGGCTATGATTAAATCAAGTAGCAAGCACAAACAGATATTCTTAACCAACACAAAATAAATGGCCTTTATATTATATTCTGAGCTCTTGCAGATCAGAGAGGAAGCTGGCATGGAAATACCCTGGTTACCAAAAGACTGAAAATTTGCAGAAATTACTAAAATGTCAATGATGAGTCTAGTCATTCAGGTTTTGGGGCATCAGTGGTTGCATTTATTTGCCCATCCAGATCTATGACTGCAGTATAAATGCCTAAAGTAAGTGCAGATCTGCTCAAAGCAGCCCACATCTTTCAAAAAAATCAGCAGCTTTATTCTGCTTTAAAAAAAAATCTCTGATGGTATTCTACAGTAGTTCTAACATGAGTGTAATACAGAAATCTGTTTCATATTTAGAACATAAAGTGACAGTTGTAAAGTCATCACTTGATAGGATTAGCTACATTTTTTCAAATGCAAATTATGTAATCTAAAATCTTAGATATGATAATATTGACTTTGCATCATTTACATGCCTGGCATAGAATGAAAATGGTAGATGCTTCAAGACTTGTATTGGCAAGTCCATAAGCAATGTTAACTCTAACATCGTCTTGAGATTGTAAAAATTTCTGAATATTGGAGGATATTGACATTGAAATGTAATCAAAACACAACCTCTGCATATATACTCTCTAGAAAAATTCAATGTTTCTTTTGGATTTTGTTTTCCCTCTTTCTCAAGTATTCCAACTTTATTTCTGTAGTATATAGAAAGCAACAGTTTAATTGATTTACTTCAAGTTCTGTAACAAGCTGGTCTCTGCAAGAGAGTACCAGTTGTCTAATGACAAATCCTCCTGTCCTTGTTTGAATATATATATATCAACAGGGCTGATGAAGACCTAGAAAAATATGGTTTCTTTGTTAATAGGATAAAAATTCTTATCTCTCCAAAATCAAAGCAGCGGAACACAGAATTGAACTTAGTATACTTTCCGAAAATATAGTAACTTTGGTTCTGAAAATTGCCCTGAGTAGGGGCAGACAATACAGAATGTGGTTCATGTAGCTTGAATGACAACAGGTTAAGAAAATGAATAGTGGTAAAAAAGATGTGGGAATTTGAGGTTGTTTTTGTCCAGGAAATAGTTAGGAAATGGTTTACATTGTGTATAACTCAGGAGCAAATGTCTACATTTTATAACTGTACATAAGCCTCAAGAACAGGAGGACGCCCCAGTAATACACCTCAGACTTAACAGACACTGAGATTAGGCAACAATCAAAGATTTATTCATAACTTAGATATTTCCTTCTTTTGGCTCTATTTAATTCTATAGCAGATTTTCTGCAGTCTGATACTCTGTGACAGCCATCCAGAAACAAAATTAATATCTTGTATATCTTGTCTTACATTGACAGTGCCAGAACATAAGGAACAGGATATGTCTCGTAGGAAAACATGCTGGTTTGTGCATTATATGCTTATGGGTATTTCAATTTTCATATTCTTCTCAGGACTTTTCAAAACATTAGTAACTAGATAAAATAGTAGCAATTAAACATTCAGGCTCATAGAGAAAATCCTGAATTTTATTGAAAAAAGCTTAATGCTCCAAGCAACAATCCCATCCAAGTTTAGTACCATACCTAAAACATGAAAAAATCTTAACTAGTGTTTTATTTCTTAATAATCTGTAGCATTCTGCATTTGAATTGTGAAGGAGATTATTTTATGCATAATAGTGAATCAAAATATCAACACATATTGCAGCTGTCTTGATGGAAAACTTCCAATTACGGCTACATGAAAGCAAATTCTGTAAGTTATACTTAATTTCTGGAATTATGTGGTAGACATAAGTCATTGAACTGGAAAATTCATTAACAATTCATTAATCTTTATAAAATGTATTTCCCATGTTTGTCTGATAGACAAAAATTTCAGGGACTTGCATGTCACCATTTATTTCAAATATAATATTATACCTCCAAAGGTCTTTTTTTTTTTTTTTTTTTTTTTTTTTTTTTGTGCTAAAAGCCATCACTGGTGAACTGAATTCAATGATTTTACCCTTTTCAGTTTTAGACAGATGCAGTGGAATAAATCCAATGCTTAAAGTAGTGAAATACAATACCTAGTGAAAGTAGGATGAAGGTTGTTTCAAGGAACAGATATTTTGAACTAACTCTGTGGGAGATTGATATTTTTCTCTTTAACTATGCTGGTAATTAATTGCATCAGTAGCCAGAAGAATTCCGCATTCTCTTCAGAATGTGAAGCAGCAGCTCAGCAGACAAGTTGCTCTCTGAGACAAGTCAAATTCCTCAGGAGAACTTGACTGCACATGATTATTTACAACACTCCCAGGCTGACTGGTTGTTTTTGTTCTATTTAGTTCAGTCCTTGGTGACTCAGGATATTGTCACTGTTGCCTCAAATTATAAATTCCATATTGACCAATTATTTTTAAAAGATGTTTTAGGTATGACTCTTATAATTAAGCAGCTTTCTTTAACGAAAGCAGGCAATTTTCCATGTGAGGCAGGACTCCTCCAGATATGTACACCCACATTTTCAACCAGCTCTGCATTGCCCTTGTTTATCCACAGTATCTGCATACACTTTTGCATTGAAAATGTTTTGTGATTTCCTTGTGTATTGCTACTTTTGTTGGATGTAGCAGTAGTACAAAGGTAGTGGTATTTGGGTCCATTTTGCTTGAAGCTATATAAATAAATATATATATTTCTGTAACTCTGCACATGTGTAGGTTACAGGTGTAAGAATTTAATCTCAAGGCCTAGATGTGCAGAGAGGGGGATGTAATCTTCCCCCTCTTTTGCCAAAGTTCTTAAACCACTGACCTGACTTCATCCCACCTTTTCTTAGGTACTTAGTGGAGACAATTAATTCAGAAGCCTGGTACTGAAAGAGTCTCCTATGTAGAGTTATAGATATCTTGATAGAATGATTCATATTTTACACTTTTTGGAAATTAATATCTTTTTGCACTAATGATAGAGGGAAGCCTAAGACTCCTAACTTAGGCAACCAGGTAAAGGCACAAAATTAGGTGAGTGAAGTTAAGTTCACCTGATTAATCTCTAGCTATCTAAAGAGGTCTTAATCAAAATTGCCTCATACTGTTTTCACAAAAATGAGGGCATTTTTTAATCCAGGAATTGATTTAACACAATTTGAACAAGGTAGTTCCATTTTTGAGAATAGTTTTTAGCTTTAAAATTCCTGACTCTTTTGGTGATGAAAAGGTTTTCTTTTTTTTCTTTTCTAATTTCAAAAACTTGGATGAGAAAAAGAATAGTACTTTAGTTGTGCAAGTCCTATCATTCCCTCCAGTATATATCAGTCATTCAAAAGTCTCTGAGCTGTCAGAGTGATGAAATGAAAGTAGAAGAAAGAACTAAAAAGGGGAATAGTATCAGGGGGCTGAGTGATTTCTCATTTGAAACTGTAAAGTTGAGAGTAAGGTTTTAAATACCTGAAAGCAGGAAAAGAGGGCCTAATCCTTGATAAGATATGCATATGTACAAGTGAAGAGAAAAGGATAAAATCATAGGAAAAAAACTTTTCTGAGAAGTTGTTCTACAGTACATTTGGTTGACTACTCTAGTTACTGGCAGTGCTGCAACTCCAGCTCTGTCATCACAGCGTTTCTTGTTCAACTTTCCAGGGAAGGTTGAGTTGAACACTAGAAATGTCTGAGAGATTCGAGGCCATTTTTAAGTTTCAATATTATGCTTGATCTTTCAATACAAGACCCTGTATATGGGCAAGCAACAAATGTAACTATGGATAGGAGTCGTGGTACAGAGATACTGTTCGAGTTTTTCCCCCTTGCAGTCCTAACCTGAGGTCCATTTGCCATTGATTTGTGAGAGGAGATAGTGCAGTGTTAGCTCAGATTGCATAGTTACTCTAAGAGATGGGTGAATATAAAGAATTTATGCAAGGACCTGCAGTTATTTGCATCTATATTCAAAACAACATTTAAAACTCGTTTTTGGAGCATTGTAAGAATTTCCAAACCACCTTTTGCTTACATTTGTCCATAATGGTCTGTGGGATAAGTTTTGTTTTTAGTAAAACTATAACTTTTAACACCAAACTGGCAAAGCACTCACTGTGAAGCACAGTTCAAAGCAGTTGCGGGAAGGTCCTGAAAGAAAAGAAAAAAATAACCAACAAACCAACCAAAGTAAAAAACTTGTAGTAGAGGTTGACAATATATGCTTTTATTCCTTACTTTCCTACTCTGAAGTATAAGGGAAAAATCAAAACCAAATGAAAGACAGCAAATCAAAATTCCACTTACTTTTAATTCAATACTTTAAAGCAAATGCTCTCTTTATCCATGCAGCAGTGTTTCTTCTCTCAAATACATGTATGACACTACTTTGGTTCTCTGCTGGGTAGCTGGTGTTTTATAAAATAGCTATATTATTTTATAATATCTCTTACAGATTCTTCTCACAAACTCATCATTTAAAACAATCAATTCCGTTCTGTAAATGCATTCCCTAAATCTTGGATTTTACATTCCCTCTTTCTTGGTATGTAGATGATGTGGGCTATTCATGACATACTTTTGCCTTCTTGTCTTTAACCTAATAGTTTAGAAACAGACTTAAACAAAATGAAAACCTTTTAACCGGAAACTTTCTGAGACACTAAACTACTATCATCTTCCTATACTTGCATACTCCCATACAACAGCGTGTCATATGTGGATGAGCATTAATTCTAGGGACACAAGCTAACTATATTGTCATGCATCTGTGATTATCTAAGAATTTAAAATCTTATTTATTATTTTTTCTCATATTTCCAAATTTAGGCCTTATGTAATGGGAAAATAAATGGACTATAAAGGCCAAGAAAACCTCCATAAGTAGCATGTGTTTATTTATTTATTTATTGAAATCTCCTTCTTGTTTTTAATATGCGATCAGAAATATTATAATTATATCAATTTAAAAAACATTAGAAGAACAGTAGTGTTTTCATTTACCTTAATAAGAACAGTTCCAGGAACACAGTATGTGCAAAGAACACTATTATTTAATATATGCCTGAGCATTCAGAACTCCCATTTGCTTGTAAAGATGTTGAAGGCAAGGATAGTTACTAATATTCAGTATAGTCACTAAATATATTAGGACATAATATTTAGTTTAGTCAGTAGGTGTTCAATGATTATAGGACTTTCTTCCCCTAGGTACTTAAAGACTAAAATACAAAGTGAGAACTATAGTTTGGGGATCAGAATGCAAGTGTAAAATAACAACATTGCATATTATGTGAGTGACTTGGAAAAAGAAAGACAGACGTTGGACTTGTATGCAAATTGGGATTTCATGTTTTGCTGTTTCCTCTAGAGCACAAGACACAACCCAAAACACAAATACTTGTACATCAGGATAATTTTATCCAAGCGTGAAACTGTATAGAACAACTACATGCAATGAATATCCATTCAGGAAAACGACTTGTGTAGAAACAAGCTAAAATTTACAAAATATTATGCTTGATGCTCCATAACTACAGGCTCCAGTGAAGAATTTAGGGGCTCAGGGAGAGGTAATAGGTCTCAAGAAGGGCAGGACTTTAAGGAACTGTTAGACACACTCCATAATTTAGGAGGCCACTGCAGCAGTCTCTGAAGCTGTGATGAAGGAGCAAAGCAATCACTCTCAATGAGAAAACTCGCATCTCCTGGGAAAGCCCTTGCCTATCTCTTGTCTGCTACAAGGGCAAAGCCAGGAATTTTCTTCCTGTCTGACTTGCTAACTGGCAGCTTTAGTAACTTCCTGAGTCAGATAAACTTTACTAAGTCTTCCAAGATCACTAGTTCACCCCTTTCCTTGACTATTGAGAGGAACCTGTAAGCCTGATCTCTTCTCCCTACTAGGTCCCAGCTGAGCAAAGTCAGTTCCTCCCAAAAAAGGCATCTGCCGGGCTCAGCCTGCCCACAAACCTAAGCTCTGGCAGACCCCCTGTTGAAGACTTTTCCCAATGGTCTTATACAACAAGAACCATTCATACCTTCATTCGGTGGGTGCATCTGTGTTTTGATGCTTACCAGTAAGGCACATGCTTGCCTTGACCAATAAATCAGAGGTTATTTTTCCCATCTCTTTCTATTTCCTTTACTGGTATGTGCACTGACAACATCTAACAATGAATTGGTTTCTTCTGCAGTACAAATTTTCTTCGTGATACAAGTTTTTCCTTTGCTTTGCAGCATTTATATTACAAATCTCCAATTTGCGTATTTGCAGAGTCTGTCTTTTATGCATTTTGTTTGTACATTTACCACTTTTGATTTGTTGTTTTCAACTTTAATAGAATCTACATCTTGAATAAATCTATTTTTCTTTTCTGGTTTGGATGTTATTTTGAACCAAAATATTGCCTGTAATGGATGTTCATTCTTTGAATTACAAAGGAAAGTATATTTAATATCTGCATTTTCATGCAAGCTTTCTCTGCAAAAAGGCCTTTTTTCTTCCTTCTCCCTTTCTTTTTCAGCTGAGATGAACCCTTGATAAATTAACACTTGTATTGCAAGCAACCTCAGGAAAAGAAACACAACAAACAATTATGATTAGACTTTTGGGATCAAGAATTAATAAATGAAATTACTTCAGCTTATTTTTAATATTTATGAAGATGCAAGCTTCTTGTTAGAGTGCTTACAGTGTAGCGAAAAATTAACAAAATGTGAAAATGGTCTGGAACTTAAATTACTAGCCACAATTACAGTTTGACTTTGCATTCACATGAAAGGAGTAGGAGACTGCAGAGAAGCCCATGAGGCCTTTTATCCTCAGCTAAATGCTCCTGCTGAACCTCCTTGCTATTTCCTTAAGGGATGTGTTATCCCACTCCTAGGTATACAGGCACAGTTATTGAATGGCTCAAGATCTAGAATATTGTGCTCATGTTTACTAGTCTCTTGCAAGAAGGATCCTACTCTTCTCCTTTACACAGATATTTTATGACAGAATTTATTACTTTTTATTCACAAATATAGCTTCCATATTTTTTTCTAAGCAATATTCACATACCATTATAGTCTTCCTTGGACAACAGCAATAAAACAGAGATTTAAAAAGTCCCCAAGCACCAAAGCATCAGTTTTTCACATTCATCTGATTATAAATGCACAAACTATAAAACTATCTTGTCAGTATGTGTGTGAATTTCACAGAGGAAAGTACCTCACATTCCATGAGGCATGGGTGCCAGTGCAGAGAAGCTATCCCAGGAATCCTTACATCCATGCCCAGTATAAATAAACGACATTAACCAGCCATTCTTCTTCCACTCAGCCCTGCTACAGGACTTCACTATGAGTGCACACATTTAACTCTATCTGTTCCCAAGATCTTTTAATGATTTATACATTATATCTGTAGAATTTATGTGTGTGGAACTAAGCTGCTTTAGTGGTGAAATATGAAGAAATGAGAAGGTAATTTTAGACCTCTAAACTGCCTTGTTCCTTGAAAAAAGTTTAGGAATCTCCATAACTTGAGTATTGGGAAAAAATACTCAACAAGCCACCAACTCTCAATGCAAATTTGATGGTATTCTTTAGAAATACTGCAGCAAGTATTTAAAGTAAATTTAATTTCTAGTGTAAAACAGACTGATTCTATTCTAAGTCCAAGTCTCAAAGTATTCTGAACACACGATCTGCTATCATTGCATTTCTAATAAAGCAAAATCAGACAGCATGATTAATGACTTTAATTATTTATAAGAAAAAAAGACTCCAAAGAACTACAAATTACAAGTAATTAAGCAGTAATACTAGTCTTAACATAAATTGCAACATATTTTTCTAAGTGTTTAGATGACTGAAGGTACAGATTTAATTTTTTTCATGTACTCATGCAGTGTCCATGATTCATTGGCTATGGTTATAGGTCAACAGCTCGGTATGCTCTTAAATACAAAGAGTGAAAAAAAAAGCTTGGTATAACCATGCAATGGAAAGAAGTTCTAATGCTGGCTTTAAAACACAGCCTCTGAAAAACATTTGTATTTTTGTCTCTGATAGAGATTTTCTATGTGTTATTTTTTATTGCTCTTACCAAAAATGTTATTCTTACTGCAAATTAGCTAGTTTGATGAAATTATGCCAGCTATGACTTTTGGCACTTTTTCTACTTGTCTGTAAAATATGGTTTAATAACAGAGGTGCAGATAGTGTAGTAAAGTAAACATTGATTATTTAACTGAAGATTTTCTATGACTTGCTATGGTTTGTAGTAGTAGGGATTCTGAACTGTCATTTGAGATTACTTCTCAAGCACTCATTGGTCACTATAAAAATTTCTTACACTCCAGTTGAGGTACTCAGTGTTCCAGATTAGGTTTCCTTGTAGCAACAATATATATATCACTGAAAATGGCATTGACTGCTTCTCAGGGAAAGAAAAAAATGGAACACCAAAAACCCAACCAACACAAAAAAAAAAAAAAAAAAAAAAAAAAAAAAAAAAAAAAAAAAAATTTAAAAAAAACAAAACCTTTTNAAATAATTTAAAAAAATCAAAACCTTCTATTTCACCAGGATACAATATTTCACTGAAATACAAGTCTTCTTACCCTATTTTTTGTATTCTAGAAAAGCTTCGAAAAGTGTTACAGACACAGTGAAAAATTAGAGTGAGCTCTTGCTAGCATCACAAAGCTGCCTTGTCTATGAAGTCATACAGGTTTACAGCCTGCCAAGTGCTGTAGGAATGACAGGAAAGAATAACAAATACTTAAATAATGAAGTGCTTGGATATTAAAATGCCTGAAAAAGGAAAATAATAAAAAAGAGATGACTAAGAGTGAGGCAATTTTAAGGCTGTATTTGAGTTCAGTATTCCTAAAATAACCAAGAGTAATTTTTTCTGTTCTTTCGATCTTTGTCATTTACATAGTTTGAAAATTCCCATGGAGTATATGTATTTGGTATGGAAAGAGCTGGCAGGAATAATAGGATTAAATAAATTATTTTACACGTTCCTGTATTTTTCCTGTAATTAATAAAAGGTGTGATCAAGTGGTAGTTTAATGACATTTATTTAACTATTATGGCTGCTTAAAAGTGGTCATTTTACATTTACTTTTATTTGGACTCTTCCAGGAAACCCAACTCACCAGATCATATAAGTGGTTTTCTTTGTACCACATCTGTTCTTCCTACGTAGACAGATAGGATACTCTGAGAAAACAATGCCATTGTTTGTCTCCATCTTCCATGGAAACCTAAGCAATAATTCCTATTTTTATATTTCCTTTATCTGTTTATTCCACAATTACACAATAGAAGCTCTGAGTATCATCAGAGTTTACCAGCCCTCATTAGATCATAGCAGCACAGGGATGTAGTTTACATTTTCTAGTTATTTTAGGAGTTGCTTGACTTGCTGGAAGTACCTCATTCGTATATCCAGCATGGGATTCATCTGATCTGATGTAAGCATCTGCAATACACATCTGTCTATGCCTGAGACAGAAGCGTATATTCCCTTTATAGCCAAAGGAGAGAAACAAGCATTTCTAGAATGCAGCTCACCACCGCTTAATGTAGATTGCCAAATTAGGTCAGATGAATCACACCTTAAAAACTGATGTACCTCTCTGCTGTCTGTTAAGCAATTTTTCAGTGACTGGTTCAGATACAGATAAATTTTCGGCTCTATTCTCTTTCCAAATGTGTCAAAGCTTGTTTACCTTATTCTTTGTAAAAACAAAACAAAACAAACAAAAAAAAACCCACAAAAAAAGCTCACCCAAAATGCTATGGGTCTAATTTTTAACTTCATTGTGTTAGGTCCAGAGTTGATACACAGGAAGAAAGATGTTCAATAGGCAATTTCATAGCTTAATTAAAGACATAAATAGGTATAAATTAGACTGTAAGTCTATAAATGTTCCTTGACCAGCTCTCTCCTGAGAGTACTCCTTTTGGTGGGATAGCAGCTTCCAGGTGATCTTTCCAAAACTGGACTAAAGTTTGCTTTTTAAAAAGGAAAAGTCATTTCAATAATGAAAACAAGAATCATTATTACAATATCATTGTTTTAAAAATAATTTAGAAGTGAGGTGCATAACTGGTTAGATTGAAAAAATTCTTTGAAAATCCTGAGATTAAAAAGAAAATTTAATCTGGGTGCTTAAAGTAATAGATTATTTGGTAACAGATGGATATTGCTGTCTTCTAGAAAAGAAGAGACCAGTAAAAATTGGTCAAACTGTTATTGCTTATTCTTATTCCTGGCACATGTAATTGAGGAGCCAACAAGGAAGGGATCTCTCCTGGACCTGATACTTACAAACAGGGAGGGATTGGTTATCATGTGAAAGTCAGAGACAGCCTTGATTGCAGTGCTGATGCCCAAGATACTAAAAGGAGGGAGTACTGCAAAAGACAGGTCTGCAATCCTGGCTTTTTGGAGAGCAGACTTTGGTATCTTCAGGGACCTGATTGAGAATCCCATGAGATACAGTCTGAGGGAGAAGAGGGGTTCAGGAGAGCTGGTTGATATTCAAGGATCACTTCCTCCAAACTTAAGAAAGAGTCATACAGACAAGCAAGAAATAAAGACAGCATGTGGGCTGCATGGATGAGCAAGGGGCTTTTAACAGAACTTGCGTAATAAAAGTGTATCAGAGTTGAATACAGGGGCAGGTGACCCAGAAGGAGCTGCCAGTTGCTGTCCAATCTTGTAGGCATAGGGCTTGGGCCAAGAGCTGCCTTCCTGAAGGTGAATCTAGCAAAGCCAACAAGAAAGGATTTAACAAGTACATAAATAGCAAAAGGGAAAACAGTACCCCTCTGCTGAATGGGGCATGGAATTTGGTGATAGATGACATGGAGCATGCAGAGGTACTCAAAAGCTTTTCTGCCTCAGTCTTTAGCAGTAAGAACTGCATTCAGGAACAAAAAGCACCTGAGATCAAATGAAAAGTCTGGAGCAAAAAAGACTTCCTTATCCTCAGTGAAAAAGGACAATATCAGGGAGTACTTATATAGACTGGACAGATATTGCAGGTTGTGAAGTCTCCGTTCAAGAAGATATTAAAAACCTGATTGAACAGGGTCAACTGGCTCCAAATGAGCCCTCTTGAGAAGGGGTTTGGACTACATGATCTCAAGAGGTGCCTTTCAACCTAAACGAATCTGATTCGGTTATTCCAGCTATGAACATCAGATTTTAGGGATGGTGGATAGAATAAATTTATGTTTGAACTAAAGCTCAACTGTGGTGATGCAAAGAGTTCAGGGCATGCACAAAGTCACATCTTCTAGACACAATAGCTAACCTGAATTTGCTGGACCTGGTCTGTGTAGGCTTCTGACACAGTTAATGAAAAGGCAATTTTCTTCAGAGATAATTCAGTGTGGAAAATTAGTTGAAAGTGTTGTGACTCCGTTCGGGAAGGATTCTCTTGCTTCTGTGGCAAGAATGACCCCTATGAAAACACACAAACCTGTGGAGGTTATGCAGCAGCTCCCAGCCAGGGCTTTTCAGCCGATGCTTTAGACTTCATTGTTAAACCTTACCAAGCCCCACTTCAGGTCCTTTTTTTGGATCTAAGCCAGAAAACTTCCTTCAAAGCCTGAATGGTGAATGAGAGAAAACCTTTGAGCACAGTTTTCTCATTAAGCACCAAGCTATCAGAGCTTAAGTTCAGAAATATTAGTCTAATATTCTTTTATCTGCATAAATACATTTTTACAGGACATTTGGCCTTCTTCATTCCCACAGTTCTCTAATAAATATTGAACTTCACAGGAACAGTGAAGGTCTGTTCTGGTTGTGAGAAAAGAGTAACACAGAGAGAGTAACTCTTTCTCTATAAATTGAATCTCCCTGACTCAGATTG
>VYZT01060163.1:30757-51301 GCA_013400735.1 Pomatostomus ruficeps | reverse complement strand
CCTGACCCAGTGCTACAGTGCATACACACATTTTTGAGATTATTTTGTAGTATGAAAAGAGGAAAGTTAAGGTGGTTTGTCTTAGGGCCTTGGTGAACAGTCTTTCTTGTTGGGGATCTCCATGTATGGAAGGTCTGTATCAGATTCACAGCACCTTTGGAAGCACTTTGGTCTCTGTCAGATGGAGGCCAAGAGACGGCAAAGCTTTCAGTGACTATTTTAACAGTAATAATAATGACCTATTGAAAATGCCCCTCTGCTGTCACACTCTCTCCATAGCCACTAATTGCCCTCCTTGTTATGGCCGGACTGTGCTCTGTTATCTTGCAGTTGTTTCCTGGCAGCTGTCAGGTCAGATTGAAACCCTCATTCTTTCTTTAAGCACTTCTATACATTCCTCTCTTTCCTCTTATGCCTTTGACTTCCACTTGTCCTTCACTTTCTCTAGTCAGAGAAACATTCCATGTATCAGAAAGTTGTAGACTCCCAGGAGATCCCTGAACTTTGTTTCACCTTTTACTTTTCAGTTCACATGAAACTGAAATGGTTAAGCCTGATGCCTCAAAGAGATGTTACAGGTGCTGAATTCGCAAAACTAAAAAGGGTGGTTCATGGGTTTCAGGTTTGTTTTCTTTGTTTTTTTTTTTTGGTTTTTTTGTTTTTTTTTTCTTTCATCCCCATCAATGATCTATGGTGCTGTTCAAAATCTTGAGGAATTCTGGGGATATGACTTTGTCCAGATTCTCTCTGAGGTTTCTTACCACAGACAGTCTTCTCTGACCCCTCAAACTACTGAGGTTCATGCTGGGTCAGTGGCATGGGAATGGAGAAGGGGTGACCCTACCTTGCTGTGAGAAACTTCACAGCAGCACTTGCTCTTTGGTGTGCCACTCTGGCTGTTCTGCACTTAGGAATAATCACGAAAGGTCTGTGCTTTGTACTTGCATAAGTGCATTGCTTGCTTCTATTTTGGATGGGACCACCACACAAAACTTTAGAATGTCATGGTGAAGGCTGAAACATTTAGGGCTCCTGGTCATGTGGGAAGGGGAAAGGAAGTAAAATTCATTTTTGGCAGTTGTCAAATGAAAGAAAACCCCAATTTTTAAACAAAGTTATAAATTTGGGACAAGGGAGAAAGCTACTAAAAATTTGGCTTCCCCTTTTCATCACTGAACTAATGGATGGAAAAGAAAGAAAATGAATGATGTTAAAATATAAGACTGATTCCTGTTTCAATAAAATTGCTCCAAAACATTACTCAGAATTAACAGGATGATGCAAAAAGCCAGCACTAATTTTTGGTGTTAATACCTTCCTCATCAAATCATACATTAGATAATAATAGTTGTTCTTTACAAACTTAAATTTTAGTTAAGAAACCCAAAAAACCAATTTGATATTATGAGGACTCGAATAAGTGGCATGGGGAACTGAGGTCACTGTTGTAAAAGAGAAGCCAGCTGAGTGGCAAATACGCACTTGGTGGGATATGTACTTGGGGCTTTTATTGGACAGGGAAATAGGAGCAAGTGGGGAACTTGCTTGACTGTCGTCAAGAAGCATTCTGAAGACTTGGAGGGAAGCAGTAACATGAAGATGCAAGGAGCTGGGGAGAAAGAAAACTCACCTGTTGGTGACCTGAATGCTCAGGCAGCAGAGATGCAGGGCTGAGTGCCCAGGTTGGTGTGAACAGAGAGTGTGTCACCATTCTGGGAGACAGAATTCCTGTTTATGCTCTTGGAAGGCATCACAGTCTCCTTTGTGTCCTAAACTCTCTCCATGTCCCTGCCAGGGTAGATTGTCAGGAAACTCTGCTTGTAGCCTGGCCAGATGCTGAGAATTGCTGATCTTGTCTGTGTTGTTTTCAAAGGTCTTTGAATCACCCTGTAAATCATCCTTCTTATGCAATGATCAGCTTCAAAACTACTTTCTGTTTTCTACTCCTTCATTTCCAATAAGTCAAGGAGTTCAAGTCTGGAAGATGTGTTCATCAGAAGAAGTAGGGTAGAAAAAACATTCTTATGGGCTAGCAAGGCATTGAGTGAAGGACTTAGGAATGCACAAAGGGAGAAGCGATGACCATAAATAGACAGACCATCTAAATGCCAATGTGTTAGAGCAGGATAAACAGAGCAGCCAGAAAGCAAGGAGCATCAAAAGACTCTGATCACAGTCTTTTCTCTCTGTGCCTGTGCCTCACTGCTCATTGGGTATCAAGCTCTCTAAAATAAGTGCTATACAGATCCATTCAAATAATCAGAAATGCAGACACAACCTGGTTAACTATATTGTAAACAGTGCAGAGTGAATTCATCCTGATGCATGTGACTATTTGTTTTTACATTACTGAAATGAAAGACAATCCAGAATTAAGCAAGTAACCAAGGAAAGGATTTAGAGAGTGACATGATGTTTCCAAGTCAGTAACAGTGGCTGAAGAGCCAAGAGGCCATCCCTTTGCTGCTGTGCACTGGCATAGCTCCACTGCTACTGATGTTAGCTAAGCATCAGTTTTTGCACAATGACAGAAAAAGGTAGTTAATGACTCAGGATAGAGTTTTGGTTTATTCATACTGGTAGCCTCACTGCTAACATAGTTATGTTTGCTTAGTCCACTAGGATGCACTTATTACCTCTAAGTATATGCTTAATATGAAGAATAACAATACCTGCAACATTGGAAAGCAGTAAGAGTTCACCGGATTAAGAGGCTGAATGTTCCAGCCAACACTCAACAGCAATTGCTCATGTTTTTCTAGGAAGTTTGCATCGTTGCAAGTCCCTTTTCCACTGGGTCAGTATCATTGGGAATTAAGAGAAAAGAAAAGGCTGTAGCAGCAGCAGTACGTTATGCTAACCCACAGATTCTGAGTTAGTATCACTTAAGTGATGTAGGACATTGGAGTTTGCAGTATTGATGACAAAAGTTTGGGGCATTCAGTGCCAATATACACCATCCTGTTTTTTACTGACAGCTGCTTTTCTTTATTTCCAGAGAGGCATTTCCAAGACACATGATTTGTATCTTGCTGTTACACGCCTTCTACACACAGTGCTTAAGAGATAATCCCTAATGCACTGTAGTATATGAAGCAATAAATGGCTGCTGAGATTAATAGACTGAGCAAAGCTGAAGCATTTAATCAATCTGCAAATAGTACTCATTGCCAGAATATTGCAGGCAAGAGGATTTGTTCCTCATGTACAACAAACCTTAACAGGGAGCAGCAAAATTTCTATTCACCAGTGAGGGAGGACTTGTACTGCTGAGCTGTCCTCTTTCTTAACAGGACACCTCAGTCTGGGGTGGAGATAAGGGGACTGATTACAGTCATAACTAAGTAGGAAATGTGTGCAGATTTAGACCTGACTGGGGAAAAATGCCGTGGCCAAGGGTTTCCATGCTTTACTCTGAATGTACATTGTCCTATTTCTTTGTGCCATGGTATCTTTATTTAAGGCAGAAGAATATGAACAAATATTAGAGCCTCTTCCAGGTATAAGAAAGAGCAGAATCCAAGGAGACTTTGGATCTTATTGATCCAGCTCAACTTGGATACAATTTATAGCAGCTGTCACACTGCTGCAATTTACATCAGTGCTATAAAGTTCTTAACTGTGCATCAGCGGGGATTACTGGAATGAGGTTTGCTCTGACAGACCTGGATGGACACCTTACAGCATCTAGGTGGTAAGGAGCTCCTGTCCAACAGGGACACAGAATCTGTGGATGCCTTACCAGCACAGAGGTTGGTGATCAGGCTTTCTGACTTGAAAAGTTGTCCATAGGCCTCCAGTTTCCCATACAAACACATTCAGCTGCCTCAGAGGCACATTCGCTTGCCTCAGAGGGCATCACACTTCACTTCCTGGCTTGAGACACCAAAACAATCCACAGAATTCAGCAAGTCCCTCTCAAAAGGAATTCATATTTCATGATAATGATTAATGTAAAGATGCGAGCCCTGATGGGGCAGAAAGAAGATGTAAATGCCATTCCCTACACCTCGCATCTTCACTCACATGTTCATCTACATCCTTACATGTTTATTTGTACTTTCCAATATCTGATCAAATGGGGAGCTAGAATTTTCACTGCAAAACCAATTACTTTTTATTTAAACCTGGTCTGAGAAATGCTGATGCAGGGCTTGGATGCTCTGAGAAGTGCTGGTACTGGATGCAGTCTCACACTGGACTCCTAATTCATTTCTGTTTGCATCTTTTCCTGAGATAACATATTAGATTGGATATTAGGAAAAATTTGTTCACTGAAAGGGTAATTGAGCATTGAAACAGGCTGCCCAGAGAAGTGGTACAGTCACCATCCCTGGAGGTGTTAAAAAATGTGTAGATGTGGCACTTGGAGATAGAATTTAGTGGTGGACTTGACTATGCTGGGTTGATGATTGGGTTCAATAATCTTAAAGGTCTTTTCCATCCTTAAGGATTATATGATTTCAGGGTATTGTGTCTGGTTGTCATAATTTTGTGTCCCCTATAACAGTCTCTTCCAATTCTTCTTCATAATTTTCAGGTCAGTGCAAAATTTCCAGAAAAAACACACATGTTAAAGGGATATATATAATCAGTGGTCACTTGAAAATCTTCTCCTACATGACCAGCTGATGCTTGCTAAGGTTGTGTGAGAATGCAAATGAAGAAGCATCCCTGCCTTAAGCTCAGGTGTTTCAAAAAGCAGATTGATAGATTCGATTGGATCTGAATCAGGTTTCTAATATTAATCTTTTCAATTTCACAGAGGGGAGAAAACTAGAAAAGCACAATAAAGAAGGTGGTGGTTGTTCATTTGTAAGGACCTTGAAAACAAGCAAACAGACAATAAGCAAAACCAGATTTACCTTTCCATAAATCCAAGGTAATCTGCTTTTCTCTAGTATCTTTGTAATGAATTCTCATTAGTTTACAGATGGAGTTGTGGCATTTAATTGGATAATGATACATGCCCTCATTTATCTTTTTTCACTCATCTGATGGATGCTTACAGTGTCCTTAGGTTGTTCTTATTTTTGAACTCCATATGATGGAAATATGTATTAACTTTCAGTCTTTCATCTAATGTTGTAACATCAATTAAGGAATTATTTATTAGAACAATACACTGACTAACATGAACTAAACATTTTTAGAAAATTGACCTCATCAGTTAAATGGGACGAGACACTTTCTTAAGGCTTTCCTCTGGGTTTCATTTAGACAGGCTTTATTCTGAGGAGCCGTCCAGATTTTACACACATCAGCATAAACGTGGAGTAAGTGCAGTGTCAGATGCTTTACCTATCTGTAGAATATGCTCTCCAAAACATTTCCAAAGCAGGAGAAACTCTAGATATACTTATCTTTCATGAATGTAGGAAAGTTGGAAGAGTTGTGAGTTTTATCTCTTTTGCATAAGAAACATGTGAAAGTCTTTGGGAGTTTTCCAGAGCCAATTAATTTAATCAAACCTTATCACTTCCAGTTCTGAGCCTTTTAAGGAACTGGTTTGAGCAGTTGTCGCTGCTAACTTGAAATGGTCTGATCTTACAGTATTATAATTTTTAGTTCTGAAAAATAGTTTAGGACTATAGCCACATTTTAGACATGTATTTTACAGACTTTCTGAAAGCTCTGTCATCAAAATTTATGTGTGTTCTTGTGAGATCTTAAGGGATGGAAAATGTCATGCTACTGTAAAGAAACAGATTTTGACAGTGACAATCCATAACTAATTTGAAGGAATCTTACCAATTAGTTTGAACTCAAGGTTGGCCTGCCTTAAAATTATTTTGCTATGAAAAGAAATGTGTTTTTCTTCCTAAAATCACATTTAACCTTTTTTTTCCTTCTTTTTTAGAAAAGAACATCAACTATTTTTTCTCTGAAAAGCAGAAAAAGCCGTAACACAGTAACCATTTAAATGCATTATATTTGAAGTACTGTTACAAGACAAGCTGTCCATGTGGAGAAAACAAATTAACAATGTGAATCCATTCCCATTCTTTATTCTATTGTCAAATAAAGCTATTTAGATAAGACTGTGTCCCTGTTTCTAGAGTACTGTTGACTTCACTGATTACATTGCAGATATTAATGAAAAAAAACTCCAAAGTAAACCACATCACGTACTTTGGCATGTGATCCATAAAAAGTGTAGAAGGGGGAAACTATTATTCCTATTAACTTCACTGGGAAGGGGAATAATATATGTAAATGAATAGATATCAGTGTCAGAACTGAGATCACTCAGTCCTTTTCCATGTATTTAAAGGACAGTCTGGCCTTCTGACAAACATTTGCTGTTTACTTTAAACTGTACTTAAATATCTACAGCAAGAGAAGTGGTTTTGATACTCCATATGCGGAAATTGACAAGACAGTAAAGTGTGAAGCTCACTGCAGCCAGAATAATGACATTTTATTCTGATTATATATTAGCATTTTTATGCCTACTTTGCAAAAGATGTAAAATGGCAGGTACAGGGTGACTCAGGCACCAGAACTATTTCCTAATTAGCTGCCTTTATTAATTCCATGAACGAAGAGCATGTCTTAGTCTGTGCTACTGCAGGCAATTTTCAATAGGGGTTTGCTCTGACACACTTAATCTAATAGCAACTTTTAAACAATCAAAATACATATTTTCCGATTCTTTTTAGGTATATACATATGACCATCTAATTGCTCCATGAAGAGCTTTTTGTAATCTAAACTTTCTTAAGCTTGAGGGCTTTTCTTCTTGACCTGCTATTTTCTAAGACTGAGTAATTCCCTTCTTTCATTTGTGCTGTGAGTTTGATAGTACTTATAAAGCCTTCGTTTTTCTCTCTTGAGTATTCTCTATGCTAGATAGTACAAAATTTGTCTTATACATTCTCCATGTAGTACAATTTTATTTTACAGGTTGCTGTGATTTAACTTCAGCTGGCAACTATGCCCCACAGAGTTGCTCACTCAGTCCCCTACCAGCAGCATGGGGTGAAGAATCAGAAGGGTAAAAGTGAGAAAAGTCATTGGTTGAGATAAAGACAATGTAATAGGTAAAGCAAAAGCCATGTGCACAAACAAAACAGAACAAGGAATTAATTCACCACTTCCCATGGGCAGTCTGGTGTTCAGCCAACCCCAGGGAAGCTGAGCTCCATCACATGTAATAGTGACTCAGGAAGACAAATGCCATTACCCCAAACGTCCCCACCTTCCTTCTTCCCCCCAGCTCTATATGGTGGGC
Source organism: Pomatostomus ruficeps (assembly GCA_013400735.1). NCBI lineage: Eukaryota > Metazoa > Chordata > Aves > Passeriformes > Timaliidae > Pomatostomus > Pomatostomus ruficeps. Next base: position 44,067 of record VYZT01060163.1, on the reverse strand, counting down.
ATGATGCCATATGGTGTGGGATACCCCTTTGGTCAGTTTGGGTCAGCTGTCCTGGCTGTGTCCCCTCCAAACTGCTTGTCCACTCCCAGCCTGCTCACTAGTGGAGAGGTACGAGGAGCAGAGAAAGCCTTGATGCTGTGCAAGCCCTGCTCAGCAACAGCTAAAATATCCCTGTGTTATCAACACCATTTCCAGCACAAATCAAAATTATAGTCCATACCAGTTACTGTGAAAAAAATTATCCTAGTCAAAACAAGCACAGAGATCTAAAATACTTTTTATTGTCTGGACCATATATTTTGGTTCTTTTTATCAGACTTTCATGCTGTGTGGATTGCAAGTGCTCATAATTCCAGGTGTGGCTGCTACATGAGCCATGCATAATCATCTAAACTCAAGATTTGCATATAATCCTTCTCTTTGATATATAACCATTAATACCTTTGAACTGTATGGTAGAGGACCTGCAAATTTTATTTGGTTTCTTACTCTTCAAGGGGAGGCTATTGATGGAGCCTTCCCTGCTCCAGCTGCACAAGGAATCATGCTCATGGGCTCTTGTCCTGCTGGGGGACTTCAAGAATTGCAACATCTGGGAAAGAAGCACAGTGAGCTATAGGAAATCCAGCTGACTCCTGGAATGCAGGGAGGATGACTTCCTAAACCAGGTAATAGACAGGTCTACCAGAGGGGGTATGATACTGGATCTGATGGTCACCAACACAAGCGAACCACTTGGAAATATCAAAGTTGGAGTCAGCCTGTGCTGCAGTGATCACATGCTGGTGGAGTTTGCAGTCCTGAGGGATATGGGTCAGGCAAAGAGTCAGGACCCTGAACTTTAGGAAGGCGAAATTCCAGCTCTTCAAGGAGTTAGTCAATAGGCTCCCCTGGGAAACTGCCCTCAGAGAAAAAAGAACAGATCAGAGCTGACAGCTCCTTAAAAATGCTTTCCCATAGGGCACAAGAGCTAGCAAAGCCCAGGTGTAAGAAATCAGGGAAAGAAGGCAAGAGACTAGCATGGCTGAGTTGGGACTTGCTGGTCAGGCTAAAGGGCAAGAAGGAAATACACAAACAGTGGAGGCAGGCACAGGTATCCTGGAAAAAGGGATATTACTTAGTTGTATAGGGATGGAGTCAGGAAAGCCAAGGTGTAGCTGGAGCTGAACTTGGCAAGGGATGCACAGAGTAGGAACAGCTTCTACAGGTATGTCAGCCAGAAAAGGAAGGTTGGAGAAGGTGTACACACACACAATGCTGGCAAACTTGTAACAGTGAACAAGGAAAAGGCAACTTTTTTGCCTTCATCTTCAACTTCCCACTTTCCCACCATAAGGGAAGGTCAGGTTTGAAAGCACCTGAGGAACTTGAAGATACACAGGTCTATGAGACTTGGTGAGATGCACCCCAGAGCTCTGAGGGAAATGGCTGATGTACTTGTCAAGCCACTCTCCATGATGTTTGAAAAGTCATGGCAGTCAAGTGAAATCCCAGGTGACTGGAAAAAGGGAAATATTGCACCTCGAGAACCCTGGGAATTACCAACCTATCATCCTCACCTCTGTACCTGGGAAGATCACAGAACAAATCCTGCCAGAAGCTATACTAAGGCATGTGGAAGAAAGGTCCCTTCCAACCCAAAATATTGTATGACTCCATGAAAAATATCACAATATGGACAAAGGTCAGCCTTGGCCTGCATATGTGTAATATATGAACTCTTTTTAACTACTCTATCTCTGATACTTCCTGCACACCTTGCAGTTAAATCCAGACCTTGCCCAAACTGGAGAGGAGCAGCAGCTACTTCTTCACTTATCCCGTCTACATCTGCAGAGAGCAAAACAGGCATTTTTGAATAAAGTATTTCTAATGACCATGACTGGAAATTATGCGAAAAGTGTCCTAACATTTGCACACCACATTACAAAGGATATAATTCATCCAACAATTAAAAAATATTTTACCAGGCTTTTAAAAAGAAATCCATGTTTTACACACTGCAGGGAGACTTCTTCCCCCAAAGGACAGCAGGATGAGCACCGATATAGGAAAATTCTCACAAACATCTTTCCTATACTATAACCACTAAGGGTATTACTCTGGGTAATTGGTTTTTTGTTTCTGTAAGAGCCCTTACCTTTGTGTCACTGCAGTTCTTTCAACAGAACCCTTTCTGGAAGTCCATTTAGAAACCACTGCTTGCAGGGCAGGTATGCTTACCTATCTCCACAGACCTCCAGAGCTTCTGTCTCTCCAGTAGCTTTTTAATCTTCAGGACCTCAAGAGATGGGAATTGAGCTATTTCAGAGCAGATATTCCAAACTGTCTCTGTTAATCTTATTATTGTGTGCTGAGGTCCAAGGATCTTTTACAGCCCGGCCAGAGATTCCTGTAGTATACACAGGCTCAGCTCAGTGCCCTCTGTAATGCAGAGGCACAGGGAACAGAAATACATGATAAATTATTGATATTTGTTACTGGTATTGTGTTTATGAGGCTGCTGCCAGTCCCTTTACAGTTTGCTTCTGGTGCAAACCAAGCCTGCTGCTATTATCTTTTTCAGTCCAGAGAAGGTATAACATCACCAGTCAGTTTTTCTAACCCACTGGGGCAAAAGGAGGGGTATTAAATTGTCTCTGCCCAGGGATGGATGATAGTATCTTACAGTCTGCTGCAGAAAATGTTGCAGTCCTGTAGGTGGTAATGTTAAAGATTTCCCCCTACACTGAGTAGGGGGAGAGCTGCAGCTGCAAATAGCAGCTGAGGCAAACAGGTCCAATTAAAGAGTAATTCAGGGAGGAATAAAACTCTAAGACTTACTGAGTTTCCATTTTGGTAAAAGAAAAAAATACAACTTTCAAATATATCAGCTCTACTTACATTATTTCATTATTAGTAATTAGGATACTCTGGCAAAGCAGACCAAGCCTTTATTAGCTGAAGCAGCATTTTGGCAGCGTCTGGAGTTTTATTGCTCATTGATTAAGCAATAGATACAAGCTGAACCAGTAGTCTCCTGTGGAGGGTATCAGAGCTGAATGCCTGTCAGGCTTGTGTGAAGACTTATAGCCAGGGTAGAGATAGATCTATATATATTGCCTGGGGTAAAGCTGCATGAATAACTCTGAAAGGAGAAGGTTTCTGCATCATGGCAAATAATTGTTAATTTATCTTAGCGTGAAATTTTTTTACACCTCACATAAAATAAGCCACTTTTGTGGGAGGGTTCATGTAGGAATATTGCTTTTCAGTGCAATGATGGGGTTAAGTGTTGCCTTTTGTGTGGAAAAATGGATAGTCATTCAGTGAACTTCAGAGGAAAACCTTTCCTTTCTTTGCTAATCCCTGCTCTGACAGAAATATCAAGCAGGGACCTGAGGAAACATCTTGCCGTGGATGCTGACTAATTAAAATTACAGCAAGTCAAGTAGCTGATACTTTTCCCCTCTCCTGGTAAGGAGGATGACACATTGTTCACAAGAGTATTCTGTTGTGCCTCGCTGATCAACCGGCAGGCCAAGTCCAGGAAGAGTTTTTCCACATTATCCGATTCTTTTGCTGATGTCTCCAGATAGTACATGTCCTGTGCTTCAGAAAACTCTGCAGCTCTTTGCTGGGAAACTTCCCTTTTACCAACTAAATCAATCTTATTACCCATGAGCACGGTGATGACCTTGTTGCTGGCATACTGCTCGATCTCCCGCAGCCACTCGGGCAGGCACCGGAAGGACTCCTCGCAGGTGATGTCGTAGGTCAGGATCAGCGCGTTAGCGCTGCGGTAGTAACTCTGTGTGATGGATCGGAACCGCTCCTGCCCTGCTGTGTCCCAGATCTGCAGCTTTACTTTTTCACTGTTTATCTCCACAGTTTTAATCATAAAGTCAACCCAGTCCTCCACCCACCAGCTGCACAGCACCTAGAGAGAAGCTCTGACAACCCCAGTCCTGCTATCCCCAGATGTCATCCTTGCCCCACTGCCTAGAAATAACATTTTTGTAGAGGTGCTGGAGGAAGAAAACATTTTTTCCTGGTCTGGTGTAGGCATAGTGGTTTAAACTTCTGATGAAGATGAATTTTCACCGATGTGTCTGCTCTGGCATCGCTGTGGTTGAGGTGCAAACATTTTATTGCTGACACTGCTGTGAGAGAACTAATCTGCAAAACAGAGCATCCTAAGCCACAGCAGCTCTTTGCCTCTGGGAACGTGAGTCAGGGTGCTTAGATTGCACTGGTTTCCATTAATTGCCTGCTTAAATCCAAAGAGCCAGACATGTCTATTCCATTTAAAATTACATTTTTACAAACTTAAAATAGAATAAAATATAGGTTATAACAAGAGTTACCTAAAAACTCATTGGACTTCCCTCTGTTGCATTGTGATGTGAGAATGAAATGATAGAGCCACATATTTAAAAGAGCTTGACCTGAACACTCCTTTAGCTCAACATTCAGACCTTGTGTTTGACATGAATGTCATGCTCTTTACAGAACAAATCTTGCCCCAAAAGCTCAAGCTCTGTCTTGCACAAGCATAAAATTAAATTATAACTAACACTTCATAAACTAGTAAGCTTACACTGTGTCCTGCTGCTTTTTCCTAAAAAAGCCAGGAAAGCAAATACCCATTTGGATGTAAAAGAGGGTTTGAGATTGCTATAGGAGAGATTTCCTGGGCAAACAGAGGCATCATCTTTATTTGTGGTCAGTGTATTTTCCCTTCATATAAACACCATTGCTGGGGTCAGCTGTAGGAGAAAACAGTTATTGAAATCTGCGTTGTTTTTCAGAGAATGTGTGATCTTGGTCAGTAACACTCAGGACTTTTATTTCATGCTACAAAAGCAGCCTTGGATGCAAGCTGACTGTTGAGGCAGAAAGCAGATATTTTCTCCAGATCTGATTTGTTGGTTCTTGCATGGCAATCAGCAGATCCCATTTTGCCTTATGATTTCCAAGTGAAATTTTCCTTGAGTGGAGCCTAATCTGTGCTTGAGTGTAATGAATGACCTGTGCAAACAGAGGCAGAAGAACTTCACACTGCAACAAAGAGCCTCCCATGAGCTGTTAGGAGATGCAGTTGTTGAAATCAAACACTGGAAGGAATTTTTAAATGCCCCAAGATGGGTTATTGAAACTCTAAAAGCTCAGCTTTACTACATTGTAGCATAGTCACTGAATGTTCCAATCCCAGGTGACAATGCAGAACATTTCCCTGCAACAATCCCATCTCCTGGGCTGAACAGAGGCTCTCCAGTGCACTTGTTTTACAGCAATTTAGGGACTGAGCCTGAGAGCAGCAAAAGCTCTGTTTAAATTCGTTTCCTGAAGGCACAGACTGAAGCAATATTAGAAGCAGACTGCACTGGCCTGTAGAAAACTCACAGTTGTTGGATTTTTTTTTTCCCACTGCTTGCCAAAGCCCCTGACATCAACTTTACCCCAACCGGGAGCCAGAGGAAGGAGAGGGAGGTGCAATGGCAGATGGCAACCCACAAGGAGGCGAGAACTGCATACTGCACTTTGGCACTCCGTGACAAGGACAACTTTACAGTAACCTAGTTTGCTGATAAATTGAATGAGGATTATTTGCTATTTTCCCTCTGCCCCCATGTTCAGTCAGATCACTGCAAGACAGGCAATAAAATATCTAATTAATTAATTGACTTAGCTCTGGCAAGCTGTATTTCTAACACTGGGAGGACATAAGAGAACTGATTTTAATATAGTTAAGCCAGATGTTTTGTAATTTCAGGCTTTGATACAGTTTCAATGTGTAGATGAGCTGGGGGGAAAATTTGCTTACCCAGTAAAGCAGCAATGAGTTGCTCTATTACCTGGCTCGAATGCCCCAGAAATCTGCAGAAATTCAACAGAGGCTTTGCTGTGCTTTCTGCTTGTCTTTGCCTTCAAACAAAAGCATGTTCCATGGAGACAGACAACAGGTAAGGGAAAAGGAAATTTGACTTTTTCGGTGTTTTCTGAAAAATGGTTCTCCTGTCTACTTCTAGCCATTAAAATTAACTTGCTATCTAAATGGATCTTGTCTAAATTAATTGTGCTGTCTCTGTGCAGTGTTTCCCCAAGGAATGCACTGAAATACTGTTATGTCTTTGCCTGTTCTTGGCTGATTGAGATATTAATTAATTATATGAATAAGCCCAGGAAAATAAAAGTAGGTTTCTCTCTTAATTCATGTGAGTAATGGGCTGCTGTGATGCCGCTGGTGGGGCACTGGGCATCTGCCAGCGGTTTCAGGGGCCGGCCATGCTGCTTCGGAGCATGGGAGGGCTGGTGAAGGTCCAGCAGGGTTTCACCTAATCCACCGATGTTCCAGGCACGCCAAGGAAGGAGAGATGAAGTGGAGGGGCTCCTCAGGTGATTTATTTGTCACAGCGTGTTACAGTTACAGATATGTCAAACGAGGGGGTGGGGGAGGATACAATCATCTTATGGAGTAGGGGTGCGGGGTTTGAATTTTGCGGGCTTGCAGCGTATTGGGGGATACAGAGCCTTCCTGAGGGAGAAACCAGATGGGGGGGGGGGGGGATGGCAGAGCCTGGCCATGAGAAAAACTGAAACCTGGCCAATAGCACACCGCAACAATGAGTCTAATACCTCATATATGGAGTTTGGCAGTAGACACTTTGCTGCGTAACCTGGTTCACTACTACACAGTGCCCTTGTTGGGTGGGGCAGATGCAAAGAAGAAGTTGAGTTGTGCAGGGAGAGGAGATGCATGCGTAGTGCTGGACACCACAGCTGGCTCCCAGCAAGTGCTGTACAGGAATAGTGCTCTGATGGACATGGGTCAGGTCCCAGCCACAGGGTTGTCATGTAGCTAAAAAGTTTTGTCATGCAGCACTCTTCTGGTATTTATTCAGCTTGGTTTTGCACGGGTCAGTCAGACTGGGCTTGGTGCACTAATGCTGCTTCCCCGCTCTGTGCTCAGGGCCCACTCATTCAAATCACAGTCACAGGACCATGTAGGCTGGAAAAGACCTCCAAGATCATCAGGTCCAACCATTAACCCAGCACCACCGTGTTCACCACTAAAACATGTCCCAAAGTGACATAGCTACACTCTTTCTGAACCCTTCCAGGGACTGGCAACTCCAGAGCTTCCCTGAGCAGCTTGTTCAGTGCTTGACAACCCTTTCGGTGAAGAAATTTTTCCTAATATCCAATCTAAATCTAAACCTCCTCTGGCACAACTTGAGGCCACTTTCTGCTGTCCCGTCGCTTGTTATTTGCGAGAGTTGGGTAATTGTTCAGGGACACCTTTCCTGCCCTGCCTGACATAGCTCTGTCCTGTGCATGTCAGAGTCTGGCAGAAAGCCTTTGGACAAGCAGGGAGCCTCAGAGTGTGAGATGTTGCTTTTTTGGAAACTCCTGAAAAAAAGGACCCCTTTTCTGATCTAGCAAATGGAGATGTGAATGCTCTGCAGGGCTAACTTATTCTTTCTCATTGAAGTGGATATGACAGCTTTGCTTTCTCCTTGGTTGGTTGTTGTTTGCTCATTTTATGAAGCTTCTCCAGGATTTTTAGCTACAAGGAAGAATTTCCTTACTGACACTCTTATTCTTCCCATGGTCTGGAAAGCAAACCCCTGAATCATATAACTTAACTTGGCTCAAAGCTAAGGGGAAGGTAAATGTACATTTTCTCTGCCACTAGCTTACTTAGAATGTTATATAGCTGCATATAAAATCATAAATATTTAGCTGGAACAAGAAACAAGTGCTTAGTGTTGTTTAAGAACACTAAAATTGCAGACTTAAGAGTTGCAGTAGCTATTTTATGCTGCTCGCCAGTAAATGCTCTACACTCCTGCAATATGCCTGTCTCCAATGTGCCTATTAAAAAAAAAATTAAACATTTGGGAAATAGAACTTACTTTGTAATTTAGCTTTGACCTGTAACATTTACACTTCAAAACCCAGACTCAATTTGAAAATAACCATATTCCAGGAAAGTAGGTGTTAAAATTGCTTCTATAGTTGGTCCAAAACTTTCTCTCTGTATGCTGTCAACTTGTGTAATTCATATTCAGATGACTATACTGAGAAGGGTTCAAGTGTTTGCTTCCCAGAACATGAGGAATTCTTTTAGACACGGTTGTGATTTACCAAGTCCCTTGGTTTTCTGTCACAGAACTGGTGGAGCCCTGAGCTTGAGGGAGAGAAGTGGGATTGTCTGTGACACCTAAACATCTCAGAAACACTCAGGCTCTGCTGTTGGCTCCTCTGAATTAAATGCAGAGCAGTTCATTCACCTCGATGCTTTGTAACTATCATCTTGCTTTGCATAGTAATTTTCCTTAAAATGATGAGTAATGCCTGGGTAGTGTAAATTCCCTGGGGGCCATAGCAGATGCTATAAACGCTGCCAGTGGTATTGAGGCATTTGGGAAATTCTTCTCTTTCCGTACTTTACAACACTTGATTACAAAGGAGTTTGCCTTGAGGAATGACAAATTCCAGAAGACACACAGATATAAGAGAAGTTTTATAAGTTTTAATAAAGTAGTTTTAATAAAGAAGTTTTAATAAAGACTAAAGACATCGATGGACAGGAAGGACATTCTCCTGTCTGTAGTCCATACAAGATAAAAACATATTCAAATCAGCATTAGCATTCAATATCAATTTTACATATGCCCTCTATTGATTGTGTCAAGGAGATCCTTCTTTTGAACCAGACACCACACACCCCATAAGAAGCACTTATTTTTGTGAAGAGCAAAAACATATTCGAGCCCTGATGACCCTGAAACTTAACTTAGGAGTGCTGTAATTAGAGCTTGTGTCTCTTTACCATGAGCTTCAAATCTGCTTAGCAAACCTGGAGGCTTGGCTCTAAAACCAGCATTCACGCTAAGATGCTGTGCTAGCTACACTCTTGGATTTGTCAAAACAATCCAACCAACTCTCATAGGAAACCAGAAACAAGAAGGAAAAATTTGGCCAAATTCCTATATCCAAATATTTTTACAGCATGAGAAATTGAACTAATAATGCTTCTGTCTGGTTAACAGCTGTCAAAGGATGAAAAATAAGCTACTGGGAATGTAGTCAATCACTCACTCCTTTTAATGTGGTGTGAAATCCATAAAGGCATTTATACTGAATCTTAATGTGTTTTACAGAAAAATCACTGGTAGCTGTGTTGAAGAGATGCCAATTTTTAACAAGCAGCGTCTGGTGCTTTCTGGGCCACTGTACGCATGTGCATTCTGTAGAGAATGATGAGCTTGCACTCTGTTTGCTTCTGGGAACACACATTTAGTAACATTCCCTCTCTTCCCTCTCTGCTTGAGGTGGGTCACCAGGACATAAGCCTCATTCACAAAAAGACATTGGAGCTTCATCCAGTTCCTCTCTGACAGTGACTGCAGTTTTCATTCACGTGTAGCACTGTGGCTCCTCTCCTGCAAAGTGCACAGGCAGCACCCTGCAGACACAGTGGCACCTGGGGACATAACCATGACAAGTCCTATGAGTTTCACAGGCCTGTTATTCCAAGACAACAAAGCAGGCAAATCGCCATTCACAGGGCTGTGGCCCTCCCCTGTGTGCCGTGTTCTTTCACCAGCAGGCAGTGCTGACACTACCTTGCATGACACAATGGGATATTAATGTGTGTGAAGAGCTTGGTGTGGAAGCACACAATAACAGCCTATATATAGCCAGAGGTAGCAACTTTTTGAATCAGGATGGCTATTTTTGTGTCTGATAGCATCGGGGAATGAAGGACTCAGTGGCTGTGCACAGAGAATGCATGGCTCAGGTTGTTGAAGGATTTGTGTTTCCCTCTGGCCCTGCTCTTCACTGGGGTTTATTGGATGGATACAGCTGGATACAGCTGCATACAGCTGTGATGGTCACGGTCTGAGGCATCTTCCTCATCCTGCCCCAGAGGAGATATACTGTATCAGGTGGTGCTAATGCATGGGCTAAAGGCCCCTTTGGTCACCCTCCTTTTCTGGCTCAGCAGACCCATGGCAGGGTTTAGGCTGGTGACTGCTGGGTGGCTTCAAGGACGATCATCCTGCCCAAAGCACAAAAGGAGTGCTAGTCCCAAGGCTTTCCGCTTTTGTTTCAGGTGAAAGGACACTGTGAAATGTAACTTGTAACATTCCCTTCTTTATATCTCCCCCACCAGTTCATCTGACTCCCCAAATCAGGCTGGCCATTAGAGACTAGTCTTGATGGCAGTTTTACACTACATAGGTCTGCAGTCCTGGGGACCTGAATAGGTGACAGCTCATTTCCCATGAACTCACAGCCACTTGAACCTTGCTGCCTTTTTTCATGACACAGACTCATTTTGTGGTCTGAGGATCACTTGTTCTGCTCAATACAGGAAAAGCTTTTAATTAATATTATAGATAGACAGGAATGGAAACAAGACAGTACCCCATCTATAAACTGGCATATAACTGCCATGCATGAAAATGGTAAAATGATAGAAAAATATAGAACAGATTCTTGCTGTTTTCTTTTCTGTTTGTTACCTTTACCTGGTGATCTGTAGAGATGAGCAGTTACTATTCTTCAAATCAGTCATTTACTCGGTTTCATAACGTATCTTTCACATGTGATTTAAGGCTCTTGTCCAGACTTTCTCATAGCTCCACAGTACAAATCATACAAATCAAAGCAATAGAGATCCTTAGCAGTGGAATTGCACTCAGAATATCTTCCTGGGGTCTTGTCACATTGAACTCTCCTTTCCAAACTGGGATGTACACAGGCATAGTCATAACAGGTCAGTCCAAAATAGAAAGGAAGTGCTTCAGGATGTCTGGAGGGTCAACACTGGTATCAAGGTTGCTGTCCAGCCTGATGCCACCAGTATAATAAAACCTGTGGTTTCAGCTGAGTTCCTTCCAGTCTTTAGTTCAGAGTGCAAAAAACATCCAGCAGAACTAGGATCTGTGGAGGAAATGACCAGGGCTGAATAAGAATGGTGATTATCTCCTTTCAAAAAATAAAATAAAAAGCTTACCTGTAAGGCAAACACAGATGATACAGCTGCCTGCAGGCTGCTAGGCTAAGGAACAAACAGGCACATAGGACTTCCAGTCCCTTAGCTCTCAGAAATGTATCTCCCTAATCTCATTTTCTGAATGATTTCTCAATTTATGTACTCCATATCATGCAACTACTACTACTACTAAATACATCATACTAAACCAACACTCATGCTTTCTTTGCTCTATTTATACATTTTCCTCTTTTAACAGATCAGCTCTCAGCCTCCAGAAATTGCATCTTATGGTAACATTGTGTATTAGCGATGTACAAAATTTGGAGGCTTATGCCCCTGCATTCCAGTGTGCTGCTCTTTTATTCAACTAAACATATGGCCTTGTACTTCATTCACTCATGTCAGAAAGGAGACATAATTTTTTTCATTAAGATCATACCTTGTAAAATATTATTTTTCATACTGGACAACAAGTTCCTTGAGCTTCCACTGAATTCAGTAGTGATGGGGGATGCTTATGAAACTAAGCCTGAATTCTCAGCTAAGTGAAGTATTTGGGATTTATTTCAGTCCCACTGAAATCAGTGGGACATAAATATAATTTGAAACAAACATTTAAGAGCTTTGCCAAATGCAGTTAGACTGCTGAAGATAGGTCTCAACAAGAAACTGCATTCTATTTCTTACCATGATAGCATGTTTTGACACACTGTTATGGTACCAAGTCAGCCATATCATCTTTAACACATTACAACCAAGACAGAAGTCAGCCTGCTGTACTAAAATTAATGAATAAGAATCATCTTTGAGTGGTATTTTTGAACCACCCATTTTTATATGAAAAGTACAATGCCTCTATTTCCCAAGGAGTCTTTCACTTGTATGCCTCCAAGGAAGCTCAGGTCAGTTAGGCAGCTAGTGAAGAGGCCAGGTGCACAGACTGCAGACAGATGTTTTGCCCATGTGGCACAGGCAACACGTGAGATGCCCATTAGGTGCTCAAATGTGTGAGCATGCTTAAGGAATACAGGGGCTCACTGAGGCACCACAAAATCTCCTGAAGACCACCGTGGCTTTGTCCAGAAGGCTTGTAGAGCCACATCTATCTTCCCCCAAATAGATCCTTTTGGTGTTTGCTTTTTATTATTTTTAGTGTATGGTTTAACTTCTACATAACTTGGATCTTGTTATGCATTGCATCGTTACAGCTACAGGATTGAATATTTCCTTGTTGTTCCTGCAGTTACTTTCGTATTTCCAATTTTTGGAATTTATCTGACTTGTTCCTTAGAGTGTTTGTGGTAATGAATCTTTGTCCAGTTGATAGTTACTCCCTTCAAATTCAGATACTAAGGCAGCAGCTGTTCTAGAAATGACTGAATGTAGTGTTGCAATCGTTACGTATGCGTGGAATTCATAGAACCATAGAATGGTTTGGGTTGGAAGGAGCCTTAAAGTTCATCGAGTTCCAATCCCTCTGCCATGACCAGGGACACTTTCCACTAGACCAGGTTGCTCAAAGCTCCAGTCAACCTGGCCTTGAGCACTTCCAAGGATGGGGCATCAACAACTTCTCTGGGAAACCTGTTCCAGTGTCTCTCCACCCTCACAGTTAAGAATTTCTTCCTAATATCCAATCTAAACCTACCCTCTGTCAGTTTAAAGCCATTGCCCCTTGTCCTATCACTACTTGTCCTACTGCTTGTTATTTGGCAGCCGAGACCAACTCCCACCTGGCTACAGCCTCCTTTCAGGTGGTTCTGGACAGTCATAAGGTCCCCTCCGAGCCTCCCTTTCTCCAGGCTGAACAGTCCCAGCTCCCTCAGCTACTCCGCACAGGACTTGTGCTCCAGACCCTTCACCAGCTCCGTTGCCCTTCCCTGGACACGCTCCAGCACCTCAGTTCTTTTGTCTCTGCTTTTGTCACCTCCACCTTTCCGCACGCATCCTCCTCGGAGGGTCCCGGGGGAGCAGGGATATGCGGGCAAAGACAGAAAAAGGGGCAGGGAAGGGGTTCTCTCCGCCGGCGCTTTGCCCTTTTTACCAGGAGAGGGAGCAGGTCCCTGCACATCCCCCCGGGCCTTTGTTCCACCTCTTGACAGGCTCGCAAAGCTCCACCGTGAGCTTCATACTGCGGGGTCGGAGGAGTCTTTCTCTCCAGACTTTCTCAAACAGGCACACAAGCGGCTTTTAAGCAGTTTTCCATGGCTGTACAACTTTGCACCTGTGAGTCATTAGACACAGTCCTGCCACCCTCACTCATAATCACGAGTTTCACAAAGAATTTCCCTGGAACCTGGGTGTTTCCTTCTCAAAA
>VYZT01060163.1:0-30740 GCA_013400735.1 Pomatostomus ruficeps | reverse complement strand
TTCCTTCAAAAAAAAAAAAAAAAAAAAAAAAAAAAAAGGAGAATTCTTGGAATTAAAGGAGACAGGAGTAGGCTGTCCAGGGCATGCAAAGAAGAAGTGTTACACATCTTTCTTTAGTTTCAGCAAGCAGAAGGTGATGTACTCAATTCAGTAATGAAATAAAGAAAGAGGAATAGGAATGTAAATGTATTTGTAAGACAATGGAAAAACAGCATCCTGTAAGAGGGAATAAATAAGATTTTTCAATAAAATTATGAAGACATCTGGGTTCAAATAATGCAGCAACAAATACCTGTGCTGCTTTCTGCAATAGCAAATGCTATATTGTACGACTCTTACTAAACACAGCTTTACACATTGCACAGTATATTATTTTCCTTTTGGATGTGAGGGTTAAGAAGTTTTCCAGATTCTAACTCAAATAAAATTGCATGGAAGACATGTCTCTGAAAGGGAAGCTGTTATGGCTGGCAGTGCTCCCACATGTGCAGGCAGGCCTGTGGTCACTCTGGTCAAGTAATGCTTCATCACACACTGCAGAATAATATTGTGAGAGATACTAAGGACCATTTGAACTTAGACAACTTCATGAGGCCACAATATTTCATGCATTCATTGTTACCTGCCTGGGGGAGTAATCTATCTCTGTGTTGCCTATGTGCCGTGTAAAAACCTGTGTTTACATGGTTACCATTTCTTTTAGAGTCATAATCAGTTAAATAAGCTGGAAGATGCTGGCGTTATCATGCATCTTTTATATCTTGTAGCAGAGACAATTTCATCTGCAAGCACAGACTATGACTAGGAGTCAAGAGGAGGCAGCTTCACTCCTACCTTGTGTGCTCTTGGGAAACTCATGCCAACACCAAGAAACTGCAGGAGCAGCTCCGGCACTGTTACATGGCCACCTTCACTCAGGAGTGTTGTGTTCTCTAAAAACCAGCTGTTTTCCACAGCAAGCCATGAAGTGGGACCACCTGATGCTCCAGACCACCTCAGACTAGTTAAACAGTACTGCAAGGGTATGCAAATGAAGAGGTCTCCACCACTCTGCCATGATTTTCTATCAATATATTGCCAGTTTTTTCACGGCTCTTTGGCTATGCCTCTGTGCATGGACTTGCATCTTCAGAGACCTTGGCTGTGCAAGATCTGCCAAACCTAGGGACTGTGAGGATGTCTGCACAGCTTTTTGCAGGATGACATGCTCTGAGCTGAATGAAGTAAATATTGTAGGTGCCGTGCCTGTAGAAATAAAAGGAGCCTCAAGAAATGCCATGAGTCAATCCCAGTGCTTAGAAGGCAGAGGTAAACAAAAAGCAAAGTGGCTTCTACTGAAATAGATGTTCATGTAATGATTATTTAAAGAAAGGCTTTGGATTTTCTTCTTCACAGACTTAAAACTGGTACAGAGTTCAAGTGGTGGTTCTCACCCTACCGTTTCTGCACGCATCTGTATCCTGTGTCCATCTGTCTGATTTCCCAGTTTCACAGAAAGCAGTGCTTAGGGATGAGAGAAGAAGAGCCCTCTTGAGTGCCAGCTGCACTTCTCCAGCAAACTGGAGACAAAGGTCCCCATGCCAATGCCCAGCTCCTCAGTGCAGTGCCCTTTTCCTCTGTGGAAGACAGGATGTCAAGGGTGGGGACTGCAAACATCTTTCCTAAAATCAGCAATTAGCTTAATTTCCTAGTTTAATGCTACTGTTGGAAAGGAAAATCAAAGCTTGGTATTAAAGAAGTGTCAGCAAGCAAATGGGTTAAATGGTGCCCTAAGACTGTGAATGCAGTGGGTGAGAGCAGAAGCTGTTCATAAACTGCAGTGACTGTACTGCCTGGAGATGACTGCATGCCTGAAGAACTCCTGTAACCTTTTTCAATTGATGCTTTTCTTTTTCTCTCACATAAATGTCACATAAGGACATACACTGCATTACATGAATGTCAGAGATAACTGCCAAGCTATTGTGCTTCCTTTTATTTCCCTTTTCCCTCAAAAGTAAGACCTTGCTTTTTTCTGCACGTAAACAAAAATGGGATTTGATGACAAAAATCTAATCATCAATCAAGTCTTTCTTTACCAGTAAGGTTTTCAGAAGAGATGATAAGCAGACATATGAGTGCAGCTTTTTGCCGTGATGATCACAGAGGAGTATAATGAAGATTAATCATCACTTTCTCAAACTAAATCCATTTTTTTAAGCACCTCAATTAAATAACAGCTTAGATTCTGTAGAAGTGGCCGAGCCAAAGATATGCCACGGTGGGGTGCTGGCATCTTCTCTGCTCTGAAAGGCCCTGCCTTCTCCTTGCTCACCCATGCCCGTGCCTGCCTGGCTCTGCTACAGCACATTACAGCTGCTCCAGGCCCTGTGCCCCTCCAGCTTCTCTACTGTCTTTATTCCACACCCTGGGCATCCTTCTGCCACATTCCCACATCCCAGCAGATCCTTGCCGCAGCCAGGGCACCCAGCATCTAACCCCTCTAAAGAGTCTCACAAACCCAGATATATATTGATGCTATCAGCTGAAAATCTACTCTGGTTTGAGAAGATAGATTGATTCTGATGCTCTGAATTTCAAGGCCATAAAATCTTTCTGCACCAGTAAGACTGAAAAACATCCACATGTAGGTTGGTGGAATTCAGAGACCTTTTTTCTTGAGGCCTCTGTTTGCCCATCACTAAAGGAGCAGACAGACTCTTGCTTGCCCTTTGCTGCTATCCCCCCCCAAGCATCTGCTGTGACCCTGCCAGGGCAGGGACCAGAGGGAAGCCTAAGTGGCTCTTCCTGTGCTCTTCCCACCAAAGCCCATGGGATACCTTCCTTAAATAAAGATCTTTCTACCACTGGTGGGATATTTCGGTCTGCTTGCTCCTGCTTTGCTGTGAAATAAGTTTTCCAGCAAGAGCTCAGCCTGGAAGTATTTGGAGATTTGCCTGACTGAAAACTGAGTAAAAAAATGCAGATTGTGGCCCTAATTTTTTTTACATCTAATAGATAATTTAATTAATTAATATTTGTCATTCTCTGATCATATGCTACAATAGAACACTTGAAAATAAAGAAAAAGCATAAGGTGTTCTGAGAGATTTCTAGGCTTCCTGACATGGCCATTTTCAAGATAATATTAGGAGACAGTAGAAAGCATAATCATTAACTACCTGGTAGTGGTGTCAGACCTTCTGTTCTCTTGGGCTAATGTATGATTCAATCAGCACAAATGGAGGTCTTCAATATGCCCTTTTACTGGGATTAAACTCTGGTTACATTTTGACATCCATAAAGACTTCAAACAAATCCAGTGATCTATATATATAATATGGTAATTGTGATAAACTGAAATTGAAAAAGATACTGATAATTATATGTGGTGAAAATGGCTAATGCTGATCACCTGACAGTTATTTATTATTAGTTATTTTATTAGTTCTATTGCTGTTAATCAGTGAAATGGTGCAATGCTAATAACAAAACTCCTCCTGGCTTAAATCTTACCTATGCCTTATCTTAAGATATACAGAAAGAGTAAAAATTAAATGTACAGTGTTTTACATTGCAAATGTAGCACAGCTGGCTGGCATTTTTAGCATGATATATGTGCAGATATAGCACAAACCAGCCAAAATCAGCACAAATCCCAGGGCTGCATACATTGCAGACAAACAATGAACCATCACTTTATGCTGTGACTCCAAGGCCCCTGAAAATTACTGTGTTTTATCCTATAGTTTCCTTTCTTTAGCCCACCCTTTCTTAAAATATGCTCTATTAAATGGGCACCGATTTCTATTAGCAGTGCTCCAGAAAGCAGCAGAAAAGCTGTGCTCTGTGCAAGTTTGCTTTGTTTTACTGCTGTTTTAATTTGTATCAAAATATGGTTCATGCCTGAGCACCAAAATATGGTGCTGGAGGTCTGCAGCCAGTGAGCCTGCCCAGAGCTTCCTCGTCACTGACCTGACCCCACCACAGGCTGAGAAAGCTACTCATTCCAGTCTGTCTTTGCTGCTTTGGCTAATTGTGGTGCAGATAGTTGCCAACAGGACTTAAAGGAAGACCATCAATGCATTTTCCTGGGTTAGTGATGTACAGGTCGATAACAAGTTACGGTCACTTTTGACAAGGATCAGAGGTGAAGCAGTGACCCGGAGTCTAAAGGTAATGCACCCTATTACCAGCCCCCATCTGACCGCTGCCCCGTGAGCAAGGGGAAAGCAGATGTCTTATTAGCTGCCATCCTTAAGTGGCTTTTGTCATTGTGTCAACTTTGAAATAACACACACCGGGCAGGGACGCGCACACACACACACCCCCCCACACCCACCCATCCACCCACCCACAAACAATGGCCAAATGAACTGCCAGGCAGTTTAAATGCAGCAAGGAAAGACACAAGTGTTTAGAAAAAGCAAAATGCAAGAATGCATAGAAATATTTTTTTCAGCTGTGTGGACAATGAGGGAGTAAGACTTGCACTCAATTATGACAAATTACTGTGATACTTCACAATGCATGGTGCTTCCACTAAGGGTGGACTAAAATAAGCAAGCTGCAGAAAAATTAGGGGAAATGCTCAACACCCACAAATTTAAAAGTTGTATTGTTAGTGTAAAGCCTATCGCACAAGTAACCTATCCTCTCTCCCAAAATCTAATTTAATTGATACTTTAGGAATGTGGATTTCCCTACAGATGTCTCACTTGGCTGCTTAAAAATTATTCCTTGTATCACTGAAAATCACTTTTTTAAACCAAGGGAATAACTTACTGGGGCTGAGATGTCTTTCTCTTCTGTCAATAAGAAGGAAGGCAGGTAAAGCAGAAGCTGGTCTCAGGCTCTCCTAGTGCCATGTGTATTCCAAAGCTGAAGAGACACACACCCAGCTCACGGCAGAGCAGCCAGGGCACAGCAAGGGCTGGTGGCTCCATTACAGGGGTGGACAAGCTGGAAGGTGAGAACAACCACAGCATGAGCTGTGCCCTCAGAAGCAGGGTGCGGGCCCACAGGGTCTGGCCATGGTGGGCAGAGCCAGCTCCATTTGACAGCACCAGGCAGGGCAAGTGGAGAGCCTGGCTTGAAGTCCAGCTGGGGAGATCTGGGCATCTGGTCTGGCCTTTGCCAAATCCTTTCACCTACAGAAGATGCTGTGTTCATGCTCTTGTGTATGATGTTGAGGTTCACAGTTGTTGGACCAGTTGTTCTTCTGGCTCCAGAGATGGAGTAGCTGTGTGTGCTCTGGGAGGGAGAAGTATCAGCAAGGAAGGAAATTAACCATGGGGTTGTTCTGGGATCAGACTTAACACTGCCATGTCCTGGTAGAACTGCAAGGCAGGAGGTAGAGCAGCCCAGTGTTAATGTCAGACTGGAAGGCCCTGCCAACAGGGTGAGGGCTGGAATATTACGGGAAGGCATAATGCATGAACATGAGGACCAGTGGGGTAGAAATGGAAATTCATCTAAGAGCATAGGAATAGTCTCTGTGTTTCGGGATTAATCATAGGAATGTCTTTGAGTTCATCAGCTGTGAATGACAGAGGTGGAGTAAGTCTTGGTTTTATTAGTCACAAGGTGACAGTGAGCCACTGAGATGTGTTGGCTGTGAAGATAAGAAAGGTGATCACAAAATCTATTACGCAGGGTACTTCCTACAGAGAGCAAGGCTTATTAATGCTATCACAGAAATCTCTGGAGAGATCTCATCCCTGCTGCCTTATACCAGTCACTTTCGGCCAGAAAAGAGATGGCCAGCCTGGAGTGGAGTCAAAGGTGACAGCTGGGGGCAGTCACTCTCCTGTGAGGGAATATGCTCAAGAGTAATTAGCTCAGCAGAAGACTGTAGAGCTTATATTATTGCTCTTCATAAGTAATTCAGAAGAGTTAGTAGCAGGAAGGGAAATGGGCCATTTAAGTTAAGCTAAAGAGCAGTTTTGGCACAAGAACGAGTGGTGGAGAGGCTGTGGGGATCCCACTGTGCCAGCAAGGGAGCAGAAGGAAGTGAGAAATACCATTAACCTTCCTGGCTGTCCTTGGTTGTGGGCTGAGCAAACCAGCCCAGCGGCAGGGGACCCAGTGGGCTTTAAAAGGGGACTTAAGAGGTTAATGACAAGTTCATGGGAAGAGAGAACTCAGTTCTGGGTAGCTAGGAGCTTTGGGCTGGGGTAATTAGTGTGTAATACAAGCTGATGTTTGCTTTTCTAATAAGATAGGGCTATTCTGAAATGCTGAGAAGTTTGGGTATTGCAAAGGGTTGAAACTCAGTTTAGTCTGTGCTGAAAAATGAGGTTATAAAGCTGAAGCAGGATCTGCCAGTAAGCATAGAACCTCCTTGTTTGAATCTGGGTCTTCTGCCTCTGTACCTAGTGAATGAATGTTCGGCAGGGTGGGGGAAATGCAAATGGCAAAATTAGTACATACATTGAGATCAAGGAGGAAAAGTTCTTCATTCACATTTCTGAGTTTAAAGTTACTATGGCCAAAGTGCGCTTTAGCTATTGGTAGCCTTAGGCATATACAGACTTGAATTCTTTCATCTTCCTTGTCAGAAAGTACCTGAACAGATTCCTTACTGGAAGAGGAAAAGTTCTGCTGCAGAGTAGCACAGACGACAACATACACTCTGCACATCTGTGTACTCTCTACAGCTGTGTACACTTCCAGCCTCCAGATGAGCCATTCCTTTTCCCTCTTATGCTGGAAAAGTCAATGAAGAAGTCTTCATTAGCACCAAGCTGAGATGTGTTTATGGTGGGGAGTTTTGTACCTCTCCAAGCTGTGGGAATCTGAAACTGTGAAGTTGTTAAAAGGTGAGGCCAGGTGTACCTGTGCCCTTTTTGATTGATATTCTAATACCTTTCGAATGTCTACTTAGCTGCTTTTGGAGGTGTCCAAGGCAATACCTGTACTCACGGAAATGCCCTCTAGGCATGTGCCACAGAACAAGCATCATATATATTGGTTTTTTCAAGCTCTGCACCATTACACACAAAATACCCTTCAGGATTATAAAGATTGTTTATCTGAAACCCACATAGCTCCCTCAAGCTGCCAAAAGCGTCTGTGGCAGAAGGAAAGCTGTTCTCTCAACCAATAGCACAGCCTCCATGTTGCAGTGCAAAGCTGGTTTTCAAAAGTTTGGTGTTTGCTGCTGTGGAGGTGGTGCAAGACACATGCAGACAGCTTTTCTCTGTGTTAATAGAGAGGTTCCTTTTGCCTTTGACTGGTCTGAGAAAGTGCAGGTCCACTGACTGGATCTGCTGTTCCCTGTGACAACTGCATTATGGTTCATGTGACTCTGTGTGGGAAGCAGAGGTCCCAAGTAGCAAAAGCTACCTCAGGAAAAACCAAACAAATCAGACACATCCTGGTAATGACCTCCCAGCCCCCTTGTCATTTTTACAACAGATAATCAAAAGTCAAAGAGCAAGACCAAGTGTAAAACTTTGTGGCATTAAATCAGGGAAAGCAATAACCATCCTAGCATCTCTGGCTGCCTTCTGAAAGCAAATACTTGCCCTTGCTTAACACTGCTAGCCTGAATGTAGGATGTCAGCACTGAAGATTAACTTGGTATGTTGGCAAAGAAAGTGTTCTGACATAGGAAGGCAGGGTGGGAGAGTGACAGCAGGTGATCAAGGACAATCTGCGCGAGTGAATGAGCATTAAAAGCTGATGCACAAGCATGGACTTGGTAGGGGTGGGGGAGGAAGGAGTTTGAAGAAACACTGATTGAGGTCAAGAAGATTTTCCTTTCTAAAGGAGAGAGAAAGAGGAACATTAAACAGGTAATGAGAAAGTAAATGGAGGAAAGCTACTGCACAGTACAGCTGCATGGTAATCAGGAGAGGTTATACATGTATTCCCTAGCTATTCACACTGATCAGCCCAGGGACCTGGATCATGATGATATCTGAGTATACAACAATAAAAGGAGATTTCCCAGGTGATTGTAGGCATGATCCAAAATGAATTACCTGCAGCTCTGTGGCCATGTATACCAAATAAAATAGCCAGGAGTTCAAAGGCACACCCTAGACCCTGTCTGCCTCTGCTCCTTGGGAAGCTGAGGGAATGCATTTAAAGAGTATAATCATGTGAAAATCAGGGTCTGTAGAACTCTCCTTTTTATGGACAAATAAATTCCACTGAGATCAGTAGGACCCACTCATAAGTGGTCTGAACTGGAAACCTTTAAAACAAGCAAGAGTTCTTTGTCCTTCTGTTTGCTTCAGCTATGCTTTGCTCTCCATTATTTCTGAGTTAAGAAAACAAGATCTCTGTTACTTCAGGTCTGGAAAGAAGTGATATTTCTATTCATTTCAAAAACTGAATCGGTTTTTTTAGTATTAAGAATAAAAAATGCCAAACCTCGTAAGATATACTTCATAATTACTATTTTTTTGATTAGGCAGGACTAAGATACAATTGTTAAAGCCATTGTTTTTATAAGAAACCTCCCAGTGCTTCAATGTGAAAGTAGGCTGCCCTAGAATATGTGTCTGCATCCTCTCATCTGCACCATCATACTACAGCAGAGCTTGGCAAATTAAATTACCAGAGTGTCCTGTTTTCTCCCAAAGAGAAGAGAAATTTGTTTGCCTCTTGCCCTGGGCTTTCTCATGTTGTTCAGAAAGCTCCTGTGCACCAGCACGGTCTGGGTGAGAGTGCTGTGAAGGCAGGCCAGCTGCCAGGAAAGCTGCCTCCAGCTCTGCTGCTCTCATTCCTGAGCTGTCAGCTCGGCTCTTCCGGGGAGCAGAGCTGTCGGGGGTAGCCGCAGCCGCACCACTCCGCTGCCCTCTTGTAATTACAGCACATCCCGCTTGCAGGCTGTTAGGAATTTCTCATTAAACGAGTGCTGCTGATGTGGCTGTTCCCGCTGGTGTGTAGCGCTGCTCAGCTCTAAACCTGTGCAGTTCTGAAGCACGGGCACTGACTTGGCTGTATCTATCACTGCTGCTGTGGGCGGTGCAGGTGGAAGGGTGGGAAAGAGCCTGAAACTGATCCAGAAGAAGGCCTGCATTGATAGCGCTTTTCCTGTCTATGTGATGTGGGAATTGTAAGGATGCCAGCAATCCTGCTCCTTTTCAACATCTTCTAGCAAAAGAGATTTCTGCTTTCTGTTCCAGCTGAAATGCTTCCACTGGCTGATCTTGGTTCCACCTGAAAATGGGCTTTAGATAGAGCCCTTAGACAACTGATTTTATGGACATGTTATTGATCTCTGGAGCCATAGTTCACCAGTGGAACCCAAGGAAGGTTCAAATGGAATGTCACCTGTGAAAGGTGAACTTGACCTGAAAATAGACCTCAGCTTCAAATACCAAAATTAGCTGAAATGGCTTAAGTTCCCGGACAGATACTCTGATGGTCAAGAAAAAGCTGTGTGGGAGGCACTAGCCAGGGCTTTCTGAACTTCCTCAATTCTCCACCTTCTGCCCTTCAGTAGACCCTTGTCCAGCTGCTGCCACCTGCCCATGCCCCTAAAATGACACCAGTCACACCAGCCATGGTTCAAATTGGGAATACCTGTATTTCAACAGCAGTGCGTCACATCAGGCAGTGGGTGCAGATTAGCATGAATCCAACAATGGCCTCACGTCTCCTGGAGATTGTCCAGGACTGAAAACTCCTCATAGGATAAGCTGGACACACTTCACTGTTCCTTTGCACTATTGTAACACAGAGTACCATGACCAGACTGGAGGATCTGCTTCATATACTGTACAGAGCCTCAGCCCACAATATTTCTATTCACAGTCCCCTATGTGGGACTATGTCTCAAACATGAAATGAGGCTGACAGTATTTCTGGGTAGTAAAATTATGCTTCAAAGGACACCAAACTATTTTTTTCATTAGTTTAGAAAAAAAAATTAATCCAACTAGAAGAAAGATATGTCCTGCCTTGAAGAAAGGAATCACTGATTAACTTTTAGCAAAAATAAACCCCTGTCAGTTTCTGATAAGAGTCACCATACTTCGCACAGAAATCACAGCTGAAAATCAGAAGACCAAATTACTTTTCCATGTAGATGTAATAAGTGCTTTTCATGATGGGCAGAAAAGCCTGTTAGAACATTTCTGGTTCTGGGAATTTGCAGACTAAGGAATTAGCAGAGACATAAAATGAAGACTGTTGGATAGGATAAAAAACTTAAGTTACTTTTACCAATATGCAATGTAATGGACTCAGCAGCCACTTTACTTGAGCCTGTTTTTAACTGGGATTGGATTCCCTATAGGTTAAAGCTGCTCCAGCTTTATCAATTGGCTTGGAGGGTATTTTTTTCAGAATGAGAAATTTGCATTTAGACGGTCCAAGGTCAGTCCAGCTACTTCAGTCTTGACATCCAGTATAGCAGGCTGGGGCTGTGCAGGATGGCAGGGACACACCAAAGACTGCTCTGTGTCCTATACGTATCCCTTCTCCTCACACAGGAAGAAGACAGTCAGGAGTTCCTTTCTAACCTGGGACACAAATGACTGATTAAGAAAGTACCAAGCCTTTGTCCTTATGAAGCCAGTGGGGCAGCTTATGTATTCACAACTATGGATGAGTGCACAGGTTTGCAGGACCTGGGTCGTCTTCTTTCCCCCTTTCTTTCCACTTGCTGTTTCACTGGAAGTCTTTATGTGTGTGGCAGGCTGCTTTTCCTTACACTGCTCAGGTGAAACCCTTGAGATAAGCCTGGATATGGGAGTGCAGTGACTTCAAGCCAGCTCTGTGCAAACACAGGGACTGTTCAGGTTTCCATGAAGTACTGGGACCTCTTGTTCTTTGCTCCAGTGTTGTTCACCTTCTTAGGAAGCAGAGCTCTCCTTTAATTTCTGGCTTTTGCCAGGGAAACCACTGATCTAACTGGAAGCTCAGGTTTATCAGATACTGATCAGAATCACATTAGCTGAAGACAAGGATCTTTTGAACAATTGCATTGGGAATTTTACCTGGAATACAATACACAAATGGTCTCTGAAGGCAAAGATTTTCACTGAGTTTTATCATGAAGTATAAACAGCCTTTGACTATAATTGTTTTACTAATTTGCAGTCATGTCTTTTCCATACGTGGACAAGATTTCCAAGTAAGGGTAGGTTATTAAGATCAGATTCCAGCAATGATTATGCTGCTGGTTACTTCCTTGATTACAGCATGGAGCCTTTTTTCTCTTCCCTCCTCAAAGGGATTTAGTTCTAATAGAGGCCCTTTTGTACTGAAACAGTAAATTATTCTATCATCTGTTGTTCACTTATTAATGTTAATTCTCCTCAGGCATATTTTTCTCTTTTTGCTTGGTGCCTTAACACCTCATTCTGTAATTTGCTTGCAAGGTTAGCAAAATACAATTTTAATCTTTGGGATGAAAAATAGAAATCCAACTTCCTGAAAGTAAAAAATGAGGGATTTTAAAGTTTATTTGATATTTGGAGCTAATAAAGTCAAGAGACTGGAGAATAATTATAGCTCTTAAAATTAGGCTTTAAACTTGCTTCTTTGAGTTAGGAGTATTACAGAGATTTCCTTGATTTTCAATGCATGTTTGTAATGCACACCATGTGCATTAAAATGCAGCCAAATATAAGCTTCATACTTAGAGCAAAGGAATAGGGTTCATGTGTACAGGATGGACAGTTACACCTTAGGAAACAGCAGCATGCAAGAAGATCTGAGAGTTCTAAGAAACAGACAAGGTAACAGGAGCCCACCATGCCCTGCCTTGGTAATGGGCACTGGGTATGAACTGCCAGCTTATAAGAAGAAGGGATTTTACCATTAAATGGGGCTATTGGGACCACTATTACCAAAATAGTACAGGTCATTCTCCTGCTGGTACTTTAAAAATGAAAGTGAAGGAAACAAACAGGAGAAATCCAGAACTGAAAAGGACAAAGTTGGAGCCTGGACAAATGCTTTGAAAGCTGGAGGAAATGCCTGGCAGTGATAGATTTTGAGAACACCATCTGCTTAGCTTAGCAAAGAGAAGTAGCTTGTTGTCACTGAAAAGTACCTTCACAATGAAGGAACATAAATCTGAAAGGATTTAACCTGGCTGAGAAGGCAGGAGAAGGAATGAGGCTGGCAGAACATGGGACGCCAAAGACAGGTAAAGCCAAAATGAAGTATGCTTTTAATGTTGCAGAAAATTGTTGGAAGAGATGATTCTTCATCTCTGTGTGTCCTCAGTCTTGTCTAGAAGATAATGTTCAGTTAAGTATCAGTAATTTTTTGCAGTACAGCCTCACTGGACAACAGTCCTCTGTCCTACCAGGGGTCAGCCTACATGACCACATTTCTGATGCTAAACTTTATGCTACAAATGAAGTGCTGCTTAAAGTGGGTCTCATAGTCTGAGGTCTCTTTTGTAAGGTTCTACTGTCTCAAGCAGCAGTGACAGGAAATATTTTTTCTTCTTCTATGCTTTTTCTGCTTTTCCATTTCTAAAGTAGTGGATAATGTCACATGTTTCAAGCCTTGATGTTTAGGTCTAGTGCAGGTTGAGATCCTAGGACAAATGACTGAAGTATCAAAATGATAAAATATTTTAAAAATTCATATTTGCATTAATATAAATCTATGTGTATTTCCATCTGTGGTGGAGCAGAAGAATATTTGCTTCCTGAAGTCTTAAGCTGAATATCAGCAGGTTACCACTCATGGGGAGAAGAGGTACCCAAATCTGTCTGTATGTCAGGCCATGATTTTCATCCATAAGAATAATCACAGGAAGGGGGTAAACCACCACTGAAACTTATTCTCTCACCACTCTATTCCTAGGGAATACAGTTGTTTTACAAAGCCCTTCTTAAAAAAGTTTATGTAGCATTAGTTAGCTACTACAGCTGCTGTCTGAGACCATTGTTTCTCAGAGAATTGTGACTATGAGATCTGTCATCAGAGAACTGCCACAACAGAGACTTCATGTGCCAGACTTGCCGCTGAAATATTTTTGAGTGCTTACTCTGTTCTCAAATGCTGGTCTCATTTGAGTCCTACCTAACTCACGAGCTAAGAGCTATGAAGATATTTTCCATTTCACTCTGATGATGTGGTATTGAGAGGGAATCTTCCCCAGGGAGAGGTGGAATCATGACTACAGTTCCTGGGTGGGCATTAATTGCTTTTGGTTTATTGCAGGTAGGAGTTCCCGCCTACGCTCCAATCAAGCACGCAGAAACTGTGACATAGTAGGATATTCTTGTGGAAACTGATATTGCTTTTGTGTTCCTGTAAAAAGGCTTCTATGATAAGAGATATGCTAACAAGAGTGTTACTGGTGTATTATATGAAAAGAAGCTTGTTCTGGAGTTATCCTTGAACAGGCTGCAGGTTGTGATATTGTCTATATATATTTTTTTAGCCAGAATTATATGCATGCAGTGACTTTACTAGAGAGCCAGGTGATTTTCGTGGGTTTCACAAGCATAAGTTGATCAGATGCCCTGCAGAACATCTTTTTTTTTTAACTTGCTTTTTCCTGTGCACATTGTTTTTAAGCTAATTCAGGAAGTGGAAAACATGCATAAAATTTCTCATTGACTTTATATGTGTGGTTTAAAATTGTGTACATGTTAATAGTCATGTGTGTTTAAAAGTTTCTTTAATTACCACCTTGAAGCTTGAGCCTCTGGATATCAGTGTTGAATTGGGCTGGTAGTAGCTGTGTGAGGAGGATTTTCCCCTGACATGTTAATCTGTGGACACCAGAAAAAAAAGCTTGGTCTAGCAGATAGGCATTGCATAGTAGTTTGAAAACCTAGTGCAGAGGAAAATCTCATGTTGGGCCCTCCTTGTTTTTTAATTAGCTTAATTTCATTTGTTTCATCAAATATAGTTCTTTAGTGCAGATAACTATTGCATCAGTTTAGGTGCCTTGGGGAAGTGTCTTTCAATGGCCCAGATTTATCTCAGCAGATAGCTGGAGCTGTTTGCAACTTGCTGAGTGAGCTGCTCATGTTTTGTGTCTGCATGAGGTTTCTGTGTAGCACAATGAGAGTCTTGTCCTGAGCATGAGGCAAAGGACAGCTGCTGAGAAACGTGGCTGAGGCCAGTTCAACAGGCAACAGTTTTCTGGTAAGACCTTAAATACTTGTGGGCCATTAGGTATGGAATTTGGATTTTATGGTTAGGTCCCAAATTTTTTTTATTGCATTAGGAAAGACTAAAAAGGTGATATGAATTTTTTGACCTATTTCATAACATTCATAAAAATCTAAATTAATCACATTTTAAACCTCCAAGACACACATTTGCAGTGTTTTGCTTCATCTTTATTTTTCTAGTCATAGCGAATTCTTGGTCCAAGGTTCCCAGGAGGACCCCAGATATGTAAAGATTTTCAAAACAGATATGAATATTGCAGCTGAAAGGCAAGTTGAGAAGTAGAATAGTTGGGATGCTTGTTCTAGCTCTGATGGATTAGTAGAAGGACTGGAGAGGTTACGTCTATTAATACTTCAGTATTTCATTAACACTCATTTCCCTGTCTGTAAAATGACTTCTCAGGCTGCTATTCAAATCAAGGTCCAGAATTTGGGAAGCTAACAGGGACATTTGCAAAAATATGTTATAGTTTACAGGCAGCATCCTTTCCCTCCCCCTCCATTTCACAAAAGAGGAACCACTTCCGTACCCCTAATACCTGATAGGAACCCAGTGAGTTCAGCTCCAGAAAGGTTTGAATAATTCAGTGCCATTTGCTCTGTGAACATAAACTGTGACTGTAGAAGGTCTGATCCATAAGCAGCCTTGACTCTTCCTCCTCTTCCCCTTACAAAATTGCCACATTTGGATAAACTTGATGCATTTCATGATGAGAGTGAAAGCAGCCAGGCAGCATGAGGTGAACCTCTGTGGCCAGGGGTACTCTATTAGCTTCTGCTCACAAATATAGTTTTCAGCAAATTGCCCTCTTCTACTGGTTTCCTGGAGATACTGTAGGTATATGCAACATGCATGTGAGTGTTTTAGAAGTCGAAACCATATTATTAGGCTTTTTGTTAAATTAATTTGTGGTTTGCCCGTGACAAATGCATGCGTTCCTCACTTCAGAGGAGACTGCTTGCAGTGTGTGCAGCCAGAGACATTGCTAACAAAAACCAAGCCACCACCTACCAAAGAGCAGTGACAAACTCACCAGGACACAGTCTCAGTGAACTGCAGAACAATGAATTTATTTCTCAGTTGTTTACTGAATTACATAGGTTTTGTTGCACAATCAGCACTGAGAGGGATGTTGCTGAGGTTTGAGGATTTCTCTTTCCAACAGAGGCTGTTCTTCCCTTTAGGAAGAAAATACCTAGCACAGGAGCCAGCTTGGAGTGCCTTGCCAGCTGTGCAAGGAGGGCTTGGGGATGAGCAGTCCCATAAGCCACCTCACTGCTGGACTTGGTGGTGGCTCCCACATGGCAGCATCTGCTTCTCAAGCTGATCTAGTGTGGCCCAGCCTGGCTTTTCTATATGGCATTTTTTCTATCCTGTGCAAGCTGCTGGGATGCTTAAAATACTAAATAAGGGGTTCTGAAAGGAAGAAAATATTAAGGAGAATGCTATTTCCACAGTTAGCAAACATGAGACTCTCGTTTTGTGTTCCACCTCCCTCTCTTCTCCACATCCACAGGCATGTAGAAAGAAAGGGAGAAAACTAGGGGGGAAAAAAGCACCATTAAGATCACAAGAACCATCTGCACTCAGACATGTTATGCATGTGCATGCCAAGTTTTTGTACATACATTTGGAGGAAGGATTTTAGGGAATGTGCAGCCGTGGGCAGTGAGGGCCTGAGAAGCATTTGTGATACCCAGTTTTCATTTAGTGCATGCCTTTGGGTTTGTGAGTGTATCTAGCCAAGACCACTACCCTCTTACCCTGCTCTCTTAACAATCAACACCGAAACAAGATTCAGATGGTGACTGGGGTTTTACTTTTTCTTTTAATGAGATACAAGTTCCTTTCCACATTGAAAGTTATCTCATTTAGGGGACAGTTGTGAAATCCTGCTTTAACTTTTCTTTCCTTTTTAATTTTCAGAAAACATGTAAGTAGAGTCTGCAGGACAAGGCCAGTGTTGTCTCCCCGCTGACAGAGCATCCTCACCAATAAAGGTAGCTAGCTTTGTACTTTATGGCTTTATTATTTAAAGCAAACCTGTTTTGTTCACTGACCTTGGGTGTAAAATCAAACCCTACTGATTTCACATAGGTGTTTACTGACAGTCCTGTGACTGAAAAAGTCAGAAAACACTACTTTTCAGTATGAAAAAGAATCCAAGTAAATCACAGAACTCACAGAAAGCTAAAAGCATTAGTTTCATGTAGGAAATAGTCCACAAAATTTTGCCTGACACAAGCAGCTTTTTCAAAATTATCCTTTTAAGGAGACAGAAAACCTTTAAAAACTTTTTACGATATGACCTTGTAGTCCTTGTGTCTATGTGAAACATGCAGGGCTAGGAAGACCTCATTTTTGAGACAGGATCATTTACTAGCTGCAAAGTGAAATAATTAGTGAACTTTCGGCATTGTTCTAAGTAAAACACATGTACCTTTGCACTGAAAATAAGCAACATTTTCATCATTAAAGTAGGTTTTGGGAAAGTGTTTCACATCTTTTATGCTAATTCAGAGGAGAGCTCAGATTCTTGAACCACAAATTTTCAACGTCCAGCTTGAGTTATGTGCATACAGGTATATGATTGCTGTGCACATCTGTAACAGTTGGACTCAATAACCTTAAAGGTCTTTTCCAACCTGCATGATTTTATGATTGTATAACAGAACCAGCTTGAGATGCAAGGAAGAATAAGCATTGCCTAATTGCAGCACCTCAGCATTTAGGGCTTTAATTCTGATTATGCTTTATTGAGGCATAGCAGCTTCCATGCAACCAGGAATGAGCATGTTCCTGGATAAGCAGGAAGTGAGTCCTTTAACTGGTCCCTTTCTTAGAAGCATATTAAGAAAAAAAATGCAAAATCTCTCTAAGTTTGTTTCCACAGTGTTTCAATCAAAACAGCATTCATTCTTCATCAGTTACCTTGGCAAGTTTAGATGGCAGCAACTCTGCAAAAATAAAAGTCTTGTAATAGCAAATATAGGCCATAAGAAACTCAGGTATTATCTTTCTGTACACATGCTAAAGCTAAGAGCAGGATTTTAAAGGTACATTGATAATTTAGCAAAAAAAAAAAAGTTGCTATTGATTTCCAATGGGATTTACACCGTTAAGTCATTTAGAGGGAGATTTTGAAGATGTATTTAAGTAGGTAAACATCTAACAGGATTGAGAGGAACAGGGAGGTTACAGGCTCAAGGGCTCTTTGGCAATTGCTGTGGCCAGGACCAGTAGCCCTTTCCTGATGTGATGAACACCAAGTTGGGGCACTCATGTGAAGGAGACCAAGAGACCAAAGAGGAACGGGAAAGGTAAGCAGAGGAAAGCAAGTGTTGTGGTGTGCTTTGGCCAGTTTTGGTCTATCCCATGGCCAGGCTCTGCTATGTCCCCTCCCCCCTCCTCAGTATCGGTTCTCCACCCCATGGTGGGCTCTGTGTTGTGTAATCCTACACAGAGCCCGCCAAATTCAAACCCCGCAGTGCTCCCCTATTGGATGTTGTACCATCCCCTCGCCCCCTCGTGTCTGTATTTATGTAACTGTAACCCCCGGTGCCAGCGCTTTCCTGGCACGACGCCGGTGCCAAATAAACCATCTGGGAAGCCCCTCCGCCTTGTCTCTCCTTCTTCGGCACACCTGGAGCATCGGTGGGTTGGGTGAAACCTTGCAGGACCTTCGCCAGCCCTCCCATGCCTTCGGAGCAGCCCGGCCAGCCCCTGGAACCGCAGACGGACGCTCGGTGCCCCCCCCGGAACCCACCGCAGGAAGCAAGGACCTGTCTAAAACACCCATGAGGTACTCACTACATCCTCCTTGTTATACATACTGCAGTCATCTTTTTATATAGAAATGAAGGACAATGAATGAAGGGAAACATATTTTCTTATGATTATTACTTTTTTAGGGGAACATGATTTCCTTTGAAAGTTTTCATTTCATGTGTACATTCCTACCATCTTCAAATACCACTCAGAAGTCTCAATTTATTGTGTAAAATGGTACTTAATTCTAGTTGAAGCATACATTTTTAAATCTACCTATAAAACTTCTTGTATATAAAGTTTTATTTATAAAGTGTGTATATTCAAGTTAAGGTTTAGCAGGCTTCTGTCATGTGCTCTACAGAAAAGTAAGACAAACACTCTTTCCAATGCTGTATTGACAATGTGCATAAATTCCATAGCACTTAAAAATGTAACAGAAGTAACCTTTGCAAACAGAAGATGTGTCCATTTTCTAACACAACACTCCTAACATATTCACTGATATCTCTTACTAAAGCTCTAGTTTGCAAACCCCTCAGACACATGAATGTATTAATATCCAATTTTTCTTTAGTTTAATTGCATCACTGAGACCTAATGTTTCAAAAAAATCAACACCTTATAAGAGAAGACTGTATTACAAGAGAGTCTTTTTGTTTGCTGAAAATAAAAGGATGAAAACTTTTCCTGGCTTAACCCCAGATATTTCCTTTGCCATGTTATGATTAAGAAACATGACATTTTTTGTCTGCTTTTCATTTTTCTTGAGACAAGGCACATGGTTTCCAACTTTCCTTTCCCTCCTCAGCAATTTCTCCTGCACCCAAGGTGATTGCCCAAGAGGGAACTCTAATACTTAAACCTGGATGGAGAATTCCAGAAAGCTTAACTTAGCTTTTGATCATAAACCTGGTGTAGGGCTCAGTTTGTAGCCATGCTAAAAGGCTCAATCTACACCTACTACTCACTGAATCTCTGGGAAAAAATCTAACGTGTAAATCATCTTATTTGAAGCATTGTTTTCTTACTTTCATCTTATTTTGTAATCTGGGTTATGACTGCAAAAAAAGAAGAATGTATAACATTTCAGTGAGGAAGTTTTGAAAGCATAGTCACACCCATATTTTTAATTTCAAATTAGCAATTTAGCATGGCTTTAGAGAGGAAAATAAAGGAGAACTGTCTGGACACCAATAAAATTCAAGGTTAAGGTCTAAAAATACAGCATCAGCCTTGTCAGCTTACCAAATCCAGGATCTGGAGTGGCACAGCTGTATTCTTTAAAGGAAATTTTTAGTATTAATTACTACGAAATGTTGTATCAGAAAAGCAGGGCAGAAAGGGACTACTTAGTCCCTTTCACTGCTTTAAGGCAGAAATAAGTATACCTGCGAGATTTTTTTTCATGTCAGACCCCAACATTTCTTGCATCAATTGAAGCCATTGCTTTTATCCACCATATTTGGAGAGAGCCTCTTCCTCTCTCAGTCACTATATTCTTGAAAACTGTGATGAATCTGGGAGGGGGAGAAAAGGAATTTTCTTCCCTGATCTAGGTAAGTTTTTTAGTAATCTTTTATTTGTAGGTATGTTCTTTAGTGAGGAGAACATGTTATTCTCCTCTGGATGTTCTCCAAGTGTGCCACATTGCTCTTAAAGTGTAACATCCAAAATCAGTCACAGTGCTCCAGCTGAAGCTTGATCAATGATGGGTGGAAAAAGCATCTTTCCATGTGTTTTGCAGTCTATATTTCTGTCTGTATCTCCCACTCTTATGAGATTCAGGGGGAGTGCTGGCAACTGCACAGCTATGATTTATGATTAGTATACTCCCAAGACCCTATTCTGAGAAAATGCTACCTAACCAATTATTTTTCATCCTTTGTTGGGGAGGAATAATCAACTACCAAATGCATTGCATCTTATTTATCTTTATTCAATCTCACCCAGTATTTCTAATCAATTTTTCCTGATATTTAAGTTCTAAATAACCATTGTGAGAACTTACAGGCCCTCCCACCCGGAGTCACCTTCAAGTTTGACTTCTACTGCGTAAGTCAAAACCTAAATGAAACACCATTAAAACAGCAAGATGTCTCTGATGCTTCACCCCAGCTAAAAGGTCCATTTCAGTGTCAGAGAAAGGAAGGTGGCCTGGCACATCCACAGGCTGTTATTTATTTCTTTGCAATTCCCACTGCTGCTTAGCCAGTTTATGTGCTTTCTAGGAACTGAAATCAGGGTGGCCAATCTACAGTGACTACAATCCTCTGCTTTTCCCATTTTTCCCTGAGAGGCTTATCCCATTTACCCTTTTATAGAACTTTACCCAACTTCAAAAGTAACTGTTGTATTCTAACACAACTTTAGTAATTTTTTAATGTTCTAGGCCCAGCTGATTTCAAAGTATCTAATATAGGTTTAAAGCACTTAGCTCTCTGCTGAGTCTTGGAGGAGATCAGTTCTTCAATTACTCATTGCTGTTACAATACATTTTGAAATTATGCAAAAGCCACATACTACATGACATTTGATGTTTGACTTTTGTAAGCAAACACTTGTTTGACTTTTTCAAAAAGTACATAAAATTTTGATGGGATTTATGTTTCCACATTTTAGATATATTCAGCAGTTTATTAGTGTGTGAACAGCATAGAGTTGTTCAATAGCACTTCTAAATTTTGATCAACCTCTCCTTGCAAGGATCAAGCTTCTCAATTAGCTGAGCACTATTCTGAAAGCAGAACCCAGCTGTTTATTTCCAAATCTATGAACTATTGATGAGAGCAGAGACTCGTTACTCTATAGCTTGTCCTCTTTCTGTATTTAGTGATCACTATGTAACCGTTGTATTATTGCTCAGATTTCTGCCTTTGTAAGATGCCTGATGTCCGCAGCAACTCTACCACTGCTTTTTATTCTGTGCATGAGAGAAAAGGAGAGGAGGGATGTTAGCAAGAGTCAAAGATAACATCAGAACTTAGTCTTTGTGTGTAATCTCTAAAAAACTCTGCTTTACCCATTTATTGGGCTAAAGAGATGAACTCAGAACATGTTTCTGATGACCATTACTACTGCCTTGTTATGTGACTACTCCCAAAGCCTCCATGCAGCTGATCCCATTGCCAGCAACCACAGAGCACCGATTAAAGTCTGATGAAGTCGCAGCTACAGGATGCTCCAGATCCAGGGAACCAGCATAGCAGAGACAAGAGAAAAACGTGAGTATTAGGCAGTGCCATCTAGTGTAGTGCAGGCACTCATTGACAGGGAAGGGAGCTGGCCTCTAAGCAGTTTTTTAGCCTTTAACTGAAAGAACCACAGTACTAAACCCATACGCTCCATAGAAGAGTTTTGATGGCAAATAAAAGTAAAGGATGCCAAAGTGGTTTTGTGCCTTATAAGTTCTGCCTGATTTACAGCCTGGTACCCAGATCTCTATTTTATTGGATCTTTGCCTGGACTACAAAGAGGGGAATGTGTCTGCATAAGCCTGTCTATAGATTTGAGCATTTATACTGCCAGATTAAGGGACCCATTTGAGCAGTGCGATGACAGATGGCAAGAACTTGGTTGGAGGGAACTACCAAACCAATTTGTGTGCAGCACCTGGTACTGCAAAGCTTTAAGAGAAGCTCTAGCAAGATTTGAAGTCCCTCATGGTACAGATGCTTTCACTAGTGAATTAGAACTTCTCCAACAGAAGAGGCTAACACACTGTCTAGTTTTAGGCATTGCCCATCCTATACAGAGCTCTGCATTGCATGGTAGTAAACTCTCCACATTCCTCATTAGCATTTACAGTTACAATATAGTTCAAGGGCAGAAATGTAGATAAAATACCCTATGAAATCTAGGTGTTAGATTATGTATTGCAGTTAAAAGCCAATGGACACAACAATCAAATCTTTGTCATAGGGTAACAAAGATTACTGTAGTAACCTTTGCATCAGTGAATATTTTCCACTCAGCAAGTATCTCCTCAGCCCTCTGTTTCTCTTGAGCAGGCTGGCAGACCAGGCAGCTGAACCAAGTACAGGCAATGCGTCCCAAAGGGACTAAATCAATCACAAGCATAACACAAAGCCAGGTAAATAGATAAGCCAGATCTTACCACCTGACCCTTTCCAGCTCTCTACCATCACCTAGATAACAAGCAAATCACCCAGTTTTGCATAACAGAACCTTACCCTTAACATGACCCAGTCTCTCCAGCCAGAGCAGGCTGCCTCCATTAAGTAAGCTGCTTGTTAGCCTTATCTCATCAGCTGGGAGACAGCTGATTAGTTACAGGTAGAGGCTAAATCTGTCATCTGAAAGCCCCATCTCCCATGTGACCTGATGACTTGTTTTTTTTAAAAATGTGTCTTCCTAAGCAGATACTTTGGGAGTTGTGGGATACTAAGATACCAGATGAAATTATGTGACATGTGTTACACAGAATAATGGATTAGAGGAGAAAGTAGTTTCTTCCTTTTTAAAGATGATGATTGTGTTTTGGTTTGAGCAGTACAAGAAATGCTTCAGCTTGTGTCTGAGTTGTAAACGTGCCCTCCTACATGACAGCATTATTGTCACAAAGAAACCATCTTTATAAAGGAGATAATTTCTTTGAAAATGGTTATCTATACAAATGAGTAAATTAAAGCTTTTAAGTTTTCAATGCTCAGTTTGGGGTTTTAAAGTAATCACCTCTGCAGATAAATATACCTGTGCATCCGCTGTTATTCACAAAACAAATATTTGGAAGCATACTACTGAAAAGTAGAAAAAAGCAGGAGCGTGGAACAAGGGGGCAGGAAGGCTAAAGCATGCAATTGCCAAGCACTTCCCACCCAGTGCTTTGCCCCCAGACCCACCTCTGCTCATGCAAAGCAGGGAACTGCATGAGAGGTTTCTTCTTGCCCCCTGCATCTTCTGTGCTGCAGCCCAGTACCTTTGTGCATTTGCCTGGTCCCCCCAGGGCCTGATCTCTGGTTTGGAAAACGCTGTGTTAACAGTTCACCAGTCTTGGAATAGGGAATGAGAGCATCACTGGCCTTGGGAGCAGGAGTGGCTGCAGCCTGTGCACTCTGCAGTGGGTCTTCCAGCAGGTCATGGGTGGCAGAGTGTGACCTTCCTCCCTGTCCCCTCCCAGAAGGGGCATCCATGCCTCTGCCCTGGTCAGCTGGGAAGCTGCAGGAGAGGACCTGGCCATGGGAGTCTTCACCTCCAGGTTCATTACACACATCTCTGGCTAGGGCTGGCAGCAATTACACAAAACCCCAGGAGAAAGTGGCCTGACTTGATGCTGCCTGCTCATTAAAATCTCCCTCCTTCACAGGAAGACCTCTGAAGAGAGCATGCCGATATTTTAGGCAAGATGTCATTTAGTGAGAAATCTGGAAGAGATGTCCATATCATTCCATCATGTTAAAAACCTCAAGAGGACGAGACAGAGTCAATGATCCCACTGTGGACTCTTAGAAGCTACTGCTGAGGGCAGGTAGCTTCGGCCATCCCATTGCCTCTGGGACCTCCTGGTAGACATGCCCTCAGCTCTGGCCCCATGTGTAGACTGAATGTGCAAGCTAAATGTGGTGATTTTTATATTTTATTGCTGTGTAATTTCCAAATGCTTTTTCAGAGCCTGTGTAAAGCAGCCAAGCATATAATTCCCTTGAGAAATCTCACTGTACAATAAATGATTTTTACCCATATTTGCTAGCAGCAATCCAGTTCCCAAAACAGGTATGATAGTGGGGGTAAAGGTCTCAGAATAGGCAAATCCCTTATGCCCAAATTCACTTCTCACACAGTATCAATAAACCTGATGTGTAGGTTTGTCTAGCAACAGTGAAACTGCACATTAGAAACTTGTCACGAATGGGTGTTTTAAGGTCACTTAAAGATTGCAAGATTCCCATATGAAGAGCTGTTTTTAAAAGTTAAGTGTGAAACATTTAAATGTTGCCAGTGCCAGAGCCCAGCCTAAGAGAGATCTGTCAGTATTGGCCTGTAACGATGGATTTTTTCCACTAACTGCAGGGTTCTGAGTGAGTTTATCTTGAATGTCCAGACCATGCTCTTTGCATTGAGCACCCTTCTCAAGGGGATGGTTGTTCTTTGCTATTAGCAAAATTTCTGACTAAATGTTTAGTGACTGCTATCAAAAATATTCAGCATATGAAATTAAAAAAAAGTCAGGTCATTGTGGATGTCCTGACCAAAATTACACAGGATGTCAGGTCAAACAAGGAACTGCCCCGTTACTACCCTGGGCACTTTCTAATCACATAATTGACCCAATATTGCAAATAGGTGAGGTTCTGACTATTTTTTTTTAACTCTTCCAAGTTGCTATTACCTGTTAAATCACACTGCAGATTGCAGCAATTTTCCCTCCTTCTCCGTCATCCTCCAAAAATCTCTAATGCCTTACGATGCATTGCCACGTATCACTCATTTTGCCACCCGAACACTCGCAGGGAGCTGACTGACTAATCCCTGCTGTTAATGCACATCAGGAGTAGTCAGATCACTCATATCTGAATCACTCACACCTTGTGCAAGCTGAGCCTCATTCAGGTGTTTAACATGCTAGTCCAAGTGTAGCTCTACATTAGTCACTTAGTAAATGAGTGATTGTTGTGGGCTAAAGTGAAAATGGGAGAGGGGAATAGTTTTGCTTTTCCTTACGGTGTTCATGCCACCTATCCTTTGCAGAAAACTAATGTGATACTCATTGTCCAGCTCTTCTTCCCTTACTTTTTGTTTCATTAAAGTGAAAGGTTTTGGTTTTTTTTTAAATTGTCTTCATTATACCTTGATATGAAATTAAAAAGAGCAGTTATGAGTTGATCCTTCTTGACAAAGAGCCGTTGCATGATTATAGCAAATAGATTCAACCTGACAATGGATAAAATTCATAAAAGAATATATTCTATGACGTAAGTAATTTTATTCTGTGAAGTAAGTAACTGACTTGAATAGTTCAAACTGTGGATCATTTAACTGCTATTTTTACCCGGACCTGCTACAGAGGGAAAGAGCTTTATTTTTATAGACAAATTTGTCATCTAATTTTGTTAAAAAAATTCGTGAGAATATAAAATAATTTGTTTTCTCACCTATGCTTTTAATTGCATATGTGTATATCATTGCTTTTGTTTTATTTCTCAAGTAGTTAGTGCTGTATGTAAAATCAGTTCTACTAACCATACTGTCTGTGGAGAAAGAGTGGCAGCATTGTACCTGTGGCAGTTCAAAGACACAAAGCTTGCAGGAAAAGGTAACTAACCTCTTTGATTAGAAGAACTGTTAGAATAATTTTTTCCAGCTGCAATAAAGGACACTCCTTCGTCTATCTTGGCTCTTTTATATAGCTACAAATGTTGTAATGGCTTCAGATGAACTGTACAGAACTGCCCAGAGCTACACTTTGAAGTAATGTTTATTTACAGTTCTCTGTATAGTTGGTCTCCATGACTTACCATCAAAATGTCGAAAAGGTTCTCCTTTCCTTGTGAGTAGTAATTTTCTAGGTCAAGTAACATTTGCATTGAGCACTGCTCAGAGACAGACACTGTTGTATTTAGACAGTATGGTTTGATGCAGTGGCAAGGAAGATCTTGGACATATATTGAAATAAAAAATTCCCTGCCTGTTTTAAAGTAGATTTTTTCCTTTTGATTTCATACCTCTCAGTGAAAGGTGATCAGGAATAGAGAGGTCCTGTTCATCGAGGTCCAATGTTGTCTTGCTTTATATTTAGTTTTGCATAACAAAATCCACAGAGAACGACTAATTGATAATTTTGGGCCTTTTCAGTGTGGCAAATGCAGCAGCATGTTGGCTCATCCAGTGGAATTCACTTAAATCCAAGTTAAGGTTTTTTCTAGCTTCGGCAGCAACAGAATCTACTTCTTTAAATTTGATCTAGGGTGTAGTTTACAGAAGATCATCTCCCTCAACCTGTTGGCTACACTCTTCCTGATGCACCCCAGAACTCCATTGGCTCTTCTGGCTGCAAGGCACAGCTGGCTCATGGTCAACTTGTCATCCCCCAAGACACCCAGGTCCTTCTCCGCAGAGCTGCTCTATAGGAGGTCAGCCCCCAGCCTGTGCTGGTACTTGGGTTATTCCTCCCCATGTGCAGGACCCTGCACTTGCCCTTGTTGAACTTCATAAGGTTTCTGTCTGCCACACATTCCAGCCAATCGAGGTCCTGCAGAATAGCAGCTCAGCCTTCAGGTGTATGAGCCACTCACCCCAGTTCCTGGTCATCAATTAGACATCAGCTCTCCGAGTACTGGAGGAATGGTGGGGTGAAAGATGATGCTCTGTGCTGGAGGTACTCAGGCCAAATGATTAGGGATTCCCCAGCCTTAAAACCTTTGAATACATACACCAGACAAAATGTCCCACCCAAAGAGCAAAAATTTATATTATAGTCCTTCACTTCACAATTTCCCAAGCAAATGTAAACAAAGGGAAAAATGTTTAAATCATACTTACAAGTTATGGTAGGAGAACATAGGACATAGGCAGCTGTGCATTGGCTATTTGGTGCAAGCTTATAGATCCCAAAGCTTTAGACATTATTTGGGGTCATATATGTTTTCCCTGTATTACACAGGGTACGGGTTTTTTTGAGTTAACTCCTATAGGAACAAGATGAACAATTTCTCTGAGAAAATCAATCATTTCCAATGTCAAAATGCCTAATGATGGAGAATCCATTACAATCCTTGGTAAATTGTTCTAATAATTAATTACCTTCCATGCTAAAATGTGTCTAGTTTTAAATTTCACTGGTTCCTGTCAGAGTTTTT
The DNA here is from genome assembly GCA_013400735.1 of Pomatostomus ruficeps. Classification (NCBI taxonomy): domain Eukaryota; kingdom Metazoa; phylum Chordata; class Aves; order Passeriformes; family Timaliidae; genus Pomatostomus; species Pomatostomus ruficeps. Next base: position 4,065 of record VYZT01060163.1, on the reverse strand, counting down.
TCCACTTGACCGAAATGCCATACATTATCAAATTTCTACTCTTCTATTCTATTTCTATAGGAAGACAGGAAATTTATAAATTATATCCAACTCTCCCCTTAACCTTGTCTCTGTTAAGCTAAATAGATTGATGTACTTGAGCATCTCACTGAAAGACATAGCTTCTCTTCTTGTCACCCTTCTCTGAAATTTTCTCTGTTGGCCACCAGTCCCCTATGGCAGACCCCAGAAGTAAACACCACTTCAGTGACCACTGCACCTCTGCCCATACAGAGGCAACACAGCTCTACTGAGAAATCCTGCAGCAGGTACAGAGCACCGACGCTTTGACTCACAACCCTGGATTGAAAATTTACACTTGGAAAATTAGTCACCATTACTTTTCCCTCCTTCCTTCCTTCCTTCCTTTCTTCCTTCCTTCCTTCCTTCCTTCCTTCCTTCCTTCCTTCCTTCCTTCCTTCCTTGCTTCCTTCCTTCCTTCCTTCCTTCCCTCCTTCCTCCCTCCTTCTTGCCTTTATACATACGAATGAGACTCCATTATTATAAGTGCATATACAAGGCCTTGACATGAGTCTGGAGATCCTAAGCATAGTTATGCTCTGTCTGAAATGGGGCTATTCTGACAGGATTTCTTTGGATTTCTTCGAAGAAGGGGGAGAGGTCAACTGCCTCTCTAGATGCACTAAATTGTTTCTCACATGTGGAGAACAAAATGCAGCAACCACTTTAACAGACTATTTTTCCTGTGACTGTTGCTTTGTTTCCCAGAAAAAATTTGAACCTTTTTTTAAATTTTATTTTTCTACAACACTTCAAATAATCTTTTTGGATGTCTCTCTTTTCCTCTTTGGAAGTGGTACCTACCATCGTCAGGATGCCCAGCAATACCAGGGTTACTTACAGATATATAGAAAGGTGTTTTACCTTTGGTTATCCTTTAGAATATACTTTAGTTATCCTTTAGGATATATTTCAAGATCACCCTTTAAAATGGACTGATGAGAGAACTTCTTGTGCTGTATCTGTACTTAGGAGAACAAAAGTGACAAATAATTAACCTTCATAGAATCATAGAATGCTTTTGGTTGGAAGGGACTTCAGAGATCATCTAGTTCCAATACCCTGCCATGGGCTGGGACATGTCCTTCTTATTTTGGTAGCCCCAGAGACAGATGCAGGAGTCCAGGTGGGGTGTCACAAGAGCAGAGAAGACGATGATTATTTCCTGCAGTATGTTTGCAAACCTGCTTTCTGTTTTTTAGGGATACTACAGACAGACTCATTGTATTTCAATTAATACTCTGAGGCCTGTAGAAAGGGATAGGCTAAGGATCACCTCTTTCACAAATCCACATGTGCAAATACAAATGATAGAGAGATGCAAGATGAACAACTGGGCCAGCTAGCGTTAGCTTGTGTGTATGATGAACAAGTTTTAGCCTATGTTCTTTTTCTTTTTCTTCTGACTAATTACCAAAATGAATGCATGAAACAGAAAGTCACTACTATGCCAACAGGTAACTTTCTGCCCATGCTAAACATAACACAGTAGGTGATTACAGGGCAGGGAGTCATGCACGTTTAGAGGCAAAGGCCAAAATGGCCTTTTCCTTCCCATCAGAGACTGAGAAGCACCATGGCTGTACTTGATCTTACAGACCGCGTATGCCGCAATGCCTCCAGTGGGGGCACTGGGCATCCGCTTGCGGTTCCAGGGGCTGGCCAGGCTGCTCTGAAGCGCAGGAGGGCTGGCAGAGGTCTGGCAAGGTTTTACCCAACCCACCGATGTTCCAGCCATGCCGAAGAAGGAGAGACAAGCGGAGGGGCTTCCCAGATGGTTTATTCAGCACGGGGGTTGTGCCAGGGAAGCACTGGCACGGGGAGTTACAGTTACATAAATACTGACATGAGGGGGTTTGGGGAGGGTGCAACATCCTATGGGGAAGGAGTGCTAGGTTTGAATTTGGCAGGCTTTGTACAGGATTGCACAATAAGAGCCCTCCGGGGGCAGAAAAAGAGATACTGGAGGCAGGGGGGGAGGGGAGATAGCAGAGCTTGGCCATGAGATAAACCGAAACTGGCCAGAGCACACCGCAACACGCATATATATTTCTTTATATATCTCTTTTATAACCAAACCAAACGAAACACACAGCAGAAACAGTAGAGTAGCTTTCTAAGGTACCCTGCCAATGTCCATGCACATCTCTACCTCCCTAGTCCCTGGCAGGAGCAAGAGAAGTGAAGGCAAGGTGTTGCTTATGAAGTTGAGCACGTTACGGGATGAGTAAAATTCCCCTACTGAGTCATCATTTCCCAAGCATGGAGTATCTATATAACGAGTTGGCCAGAATTTCAACACTGCATATGGCTTTTTCACACATGAACACATTTTTATCACATATTTGTTTGAATGAGGATATCAATTTCAGAAAACAAAGTACAACTCTGGCTTGGAAAATAACTGTGGGAAGTACAAAGACCTCCAGTTTTACATTTTATTAATAAGAACGATTACCCAAAGTTCAATCAGAAATGTATGAAAATATATATAGCTTAATACTGAAAAGTTCAGTATGTGTGGAACAGAGTGAGAACTTTGCTAAGGCAGCATTGTTCTCTACGGGCTAGTGGTCATAAACAGAAAAATTCATGCTATCCTACACATTAAGCATTTTTTTCTGTTCCAGAGCCTTGAAGCATTATCCATTGGGCTTTTGTGTTTTTTGTTGTTGTTGTTTGTTTGTTTCTTTGTTTGTTTTTTAATGTTTTTTCCCTCTTGGAAAGAGAGAAACCATAATTACATAAGAGAACCTGCTGGTGCAAGTGAATCCCTCAGGTTTTAGCAGCAGTGGTACTCAGAAGTACCTTGGAAACTTTTAAGCATCCAAAAGATAAGGTAGCAGGAAAATATTGGTTAAAGCCACTTTTGCATTGCTTTATATACTAATTATATACTAATGAGAGTGGTCATTAAATGGCTGAGAACAACAGGTGGGGAAATACCACTACATAAAGGGAGTGAAATAAAATAAGCATTTGTTTCATTGACTTGTGCTTCATCTCTACCTTTCTTTCCATATCCCAGCTCGGAGTGAGGGGCTGTATCAAATGGGTGCCTGGGCAGAATGGTCACGCTGATGTCTGGCGCCATCTAAAACCTCACTGTCCTAAGATTGATTGTGGCTTTTGTTCTTCGTGACACAAGCATGGGATTAAGGAAACTCACTGGCACATGAGGTCTAACTAAACCTGTTTCTAAAAGCAAATGACTCACAAGGTCTAGGTATAGGTAAATGTTGGGATTCTGGAAGATCTCTAGAGGGACACAGGACACAGAGGGGGCAATCCTTGGCTCATACCTTGTATAATTCCTGAAAGCTGTCTGTTGTCTTAGTGTCTCCTTGTTGCACTACTTGCGGAAGGGCACAGCCAGTTAGAAATCAGAACTACAGCTAAATGCCCGTTGTTGAAAACTATTGCAGACTTTTATTTCTTTCTGCATGTTTCCAGATTGACACAAAGAGTTGGGAGAGTGTTGTCCTGAGTTTTGCAGTTTTTCAATGTTTATCTTTGCTGTAGTACTTTCTCACGCATGCTGTTGTAAACATGGCCATGTTTTTGCTAACTGTCCTTGTTGTTTTCATTCCATTCTCCTAGGCGGAGACATGTGATGGATTTTTCCTTTGACCAGTGTGATTGAGAGGTGGTAATTTCTACCTCCAATCCACGGTGATTTGTAAGAACATATAAATAAAGGTCAGAGGGTTCTGCCCTCTCTCTTTTGGCTTTCTTTAGGCTCTCTCTTTTTTTTGGCTCTCTCATTTGGCTCTCTCTATTTTTTGGCTCCTTGGCCTGGTTCGGCTACGTGTGTTTTCTTTGTGTCCATACAGTGCGACAGGAGAGCCCTAGAGTGGGTGGGAAATACGGAACAGCTGCTTTGTAGACCATCCTTTACTAAAATGTACAAGGCCTTCCAGTGCCTAAAGGGGGGGCTACAAGAAGGGAGGAGAGGGACTTTTTACCATGGCATGTATCAACAGACAAGGGGGAATGGCATTAAAC
>VYZT01060160.1:0-25865 GCA_013400735.1 Pomatostomus ruficeps | reverse complement strand
GTATTAGCATGAGCACAAGTGCGGATAATATTGTGGAATAAATCAATGTTCTGAGTGTCTAAGTGGCACACAGAGGCTCTCAAGATTTCCAAAATACTCTCTGATTTTGTAGAACATCCCAATTCCTTTCCCTCTTCCTCTGCCTTCTCTTTTCTCCTCCACTTCACGACACATTGCCTCCTGCCTCTACACACCACGCACAGTTAACTCTTGTGAAATTTTGAATTTCCATATGTATCACTGATCTCTAGGGAAGCCCTCCTGTTAAATACTCTTCAGGAGAGCTGTCTTTTTATTAGTCAGAAGAAGTAAGGATTTATACTTCTAAAATTCATGCTACAAGACAAGATGAAAAAGTTAATAAGCTTTTTTCCAGCAAGGAATAAGAATCGGAGTAGTGATGCTTGGGAAATTTAAATTTAGTGACTTCCTTTTTGCTCATACAACGTGTAAAGTAGCTGATAAGGATTAAGGTCCACCAGTGCCAAGGCATGGACTGTCCTCATAAAAAGTGTAACAAATGGTGCATGTAGGCTATAACAGCCTGATGAAAATAAGAATATTGGCTCCCAGACTGTTATTCAAGTCACTCAAAAGACCTTAGAGGGATTACCTGTGCAACTTCAGTCCGCTCACATGGCAAAAATAGGTAAGTAGATAAAGATGTAGATAAAGAGGGACTGTTTGACTTCTATCATAACAATTTTCTCTGGATTTGATGTAAGTGGAATAGCAGAAAGAACAGCAGTGCCCCAGCTCTCTCCCAGTAGTGCATAAGAACAATACTCTCTGTTTTATGGCAGGAAGTGAAAGCTATGGCATTCAACAGAAACTGCAGCAGAAACTTCTGCACAATTAGATGCAATCTACATTAAATCAGAGCAGAGATGTGTCCTGGCCATAAAACCTCTTTCCTAAAACTTCAGCTTTTTCTTAGTAGCCAAAAAAAATTTTTTTTTTTCCTAATTTAACAGATCAACAGTGCAGACCTTGCTGAACCAAACTAGTTTGTTTATTTTTCACTCAGGAAAAGCTATCACTTGTTACCACATTTAGCAATAGTTTTGGACTCTTTCATAGTTTAATGCACAGAATATGGGATCAAGAGGTATGAACTTCCACTGTCTCCATCATTCCTATGAAATATAGCCTTGGCTATTTCAACTTCACCTTTGTTTCAGCACATACATGTTGGTTTATTGGCGGTGTTGAGAAGATGTTTTCCTATTACTTTGACTGCAAAGCATATCAGAAATATTTTCTGTTATTGGTATTATTAATTTCAATGATATCTTCATTGAGTGGGTTCTCTGCTTTGAGAGGCAAATGCACAGATGAATGGACTTCAGTCTCCTGTTCTTGAGAGTACCTGGAAATATGAAGGAGATAGTTTGGGTGGTTGATTTGTTAGATACTCTTTCTCCTGACATGTTTTTCTTCCTACTGATTCCCAGACCCTGTGCAATAGATTGGGGTTTGCAATGATCCGAAAGGATGCTAGCATAAGGCATTATTATTGAAAGCAGAAACAGAGAATTTACTCATCAGCTTGAGACACTTTTTGAAGAAGTTCACTACCATCATAACAATGACGTCCAACACAATCTTATTCGTGTACCATAGAGAACAATTTTGAGTTTTGTACTAACATGTCTTGAAATTTTTTTGCAAAAACATATGATTTCTTTAATCATCATGTTTCTGAAAAGTTTCAAGATTGAAATGCCTCTTACAGTTGTCAGGATCATGAAAGCAAAATTAAAGCTTAGTTAAAAAGGAAGATATAATCATGGCTTTGAATCTCTAATATTTGGGCATTAGCCCCAAATGTTTACTAATTATGCCCTTAAGTAACACCTCAGGATCAGAGAAACTAAATGGGGTAAAGAATGTGAAGAAAAACAACTATTCTTCTTTAAAAAATTAAAATTGTTCATTCAATTAAAAAGCCCTTAATAAAAATCTGTACTTGAGTTCAAGTTGCCCACGGGAACGTCTAATTCATGCTGTCCATTAATGAAAGCTTTATATGACCATTAAGGAAAAACTGACAGGTTATCACAGCAACCTCAGTAATGCTTGTTAACATATATAAGAAATAAAAGCTGGGTACTTAAAATGTGCCCTAAATTTTACTTTTATAAGGTCAAACTTAGTAAAATGTTCATAAGTTTAAAAGATCTGTAATTTCAACTACTGAGACATGTTTTTAAATACCGTACTGGAATTTCTTCTTTTGCAGAAGACAAGTGCAGTCTTTGATTAAATGTGAACCAATGCTGCCAGTAAGTTAGTCATTGTAATACTTTGCTGAATTCTCTTAGTATAGAGAAAATATTCTCTAAAATGACTTATAACAAGCATTTATAGAATATAAGTCAAATTAATGTTTAGGACTTGTTCTTGAATAAATAAAAACAAGTAAGCTCTATTTTTTAAAAAGGAGGTTGGTGAAAATTAATAATTTTGAGAACTTACATATTGTTCTCTGTATTTATAGCACTCCAGAGCTACAATTGTAAAGACAAAGTAAGCATCATAATTCCCATTTAGAAATTAAACAGTTCTGGGACAGTAATGTATTTTTTAAACATATATTTAAGATATATTTCAGATACTACTTTTTCTTTTGCTGAAAATTTGCCAGTAGGCATTCTGAATTGCATCTCACAATTCTTTGAAAAGCACATTTACATGCCTTAGTTGAAGTCATATAACATAGAGTGAGGGGAAAAAAAAAAGCTTTTAAAAGTTTAGAATTCTATTCTAACCAGTGTATCACAGCTATCTTCACATAAACCAAAGCCAGTGGATTCATATAAAAACATTTTCACTTTTGCTAGAAGACATTTGTAAAGTATGATCTGGTTTTCTGTGTTACATGTTCTTAGATTATGATAAAAAACTGTACAACAGAGTTTATTATACAATGTCAACAAATTAATGTAGTAGCTTGGAACAATCACTGTAAACCACTGAAAAGTAACAGAAACAATTTTTTTTTTTCAATTGGTGACTTCACTTTAGCAACACATTTTATAAAAAATTTATTAATTTTGATTTTTTTTTGCACTATTGGTAACATGTCCATTGATTTCACAGGGAGATATCAAATCTCAAAAAATATTACAAACTTCTAAAAGCAATTATAACAACTAAATTAAAATTTTAAACTGCATGACTTTCATCTTTAACTCAGAAAAGTCAGAGTGAGATTAGAGCTGCTGGTCACAGTCAGCAATACTTCTGCTGCTTTTAAAGATGATGTTATTATGTCTGTTAACACCCAGAATATGAACATACTGAATGTCTGTCAGCATAGAACACAGGTATATCTGTCTGTAGTATTAGGTGGCACTGACACAAATACATACACATACATATATATATACATGTATATATATACAAAAATATGTGTGTGTTTGTGCACATATTTTCATATTCTCCTCCCCCCTTCTGTGAATTGTAAAATTTCTTGAAATCTTCTTTTTTTATTGTTTTGCACCCCAGTCTGTGTTCTGAGTGTTCTCTTTCATTTATGCTGTCAAGTCACACCACTGAAAAAAACTCTGAACATCCCACTTTAGACTTCAGAAGCTTCCTTCATTTTTTCTTTCCCAATATATTTTTCTATGCTTCTTTTTGCCAGCAATGTATCTGTTATGCTGTCCATTTTTTTTTTTTTTTGGACGAAGTGTTCCTTCTCTTTGCAAATATTGGTGGACAGTCTCTTAACTTCTCTTTCTCCCAAAACTGCTGTGTACTTAATTTGTTTTGGTATAAACAAACTCAGCAAATTTTAAGCCTGCTTCTGTTGTCACTTTTGTCAGTGGTGACATACAGGGCTCCCACCTGGCTGATTTCATCACAGAATTATAGAATGGGTTGGAAGTGAACTTAAAGATCATGTAGTTCCAAGCCCTGCCATGGTCAGGGACACATTTCACTAACCCTGCTTGCTCCAAGCCTCATCCAACCTCACCCTGAACACTTCCAGGGATGGGGCATTCACAGCTTCTCTGGGAAATCTTTTTCAGTATCTCACCACTCTCAGTAAGGAATTTCTTCTCTATATCTAGTCTCAACCTGTTCTCTTTCAGTTTAAAGCCATTACACCTTGTCCTACCAGTACATGCCCCTGTAAAAAGTTTCTCTCCCTCTTTCTAGTAGTTTCTGCAAGTTTTTGTAGTTTCTGGCAGTTTGACTGGTTTCACTCTTGGTGTGGGGCTGGGAGGCTGTTTGACTAAGAAAACTCAGGTGGGTTTTTTGTCATTGCTTGATTTTCTGTTTGTCCATTTCAAAGATAACAATCCATTTTCCTGTATGCACTTTCTTCTTTTAGTGCCATTTCTACTTGTTCTGCTGTGTATGACTGTCCTGCCCAGCCCCAACATGAGAAACACTGATCTATCTGGTTGCCTAAACTCTTGACAGTCTATCTGTTCTATGTAGTCTCTACTTAGGTGCCTACCTTACTTTGAGAACCCATTTTTCATCCTCAATTTATTTTGCCTCATGCCACTGCCACTGCTCTATCTTTGCAGTACTTACTGACCCAGTTTGGTCTATACAAACCACTACCCAGAATGATATTGCTTTCTTCCTGCTATGGTTAAGAACAGGATCCCTAATACCTTCTGGAAACACTGTACCCACTGTTCTTGTTGCCACATGGATGCTGGCACTTTTACTTTGTCCCATGCATTCAGTAGCTGCTGTAATCCATCATGTTCTCTACAAGTTTGTGTTCTGAAATATACAACTCCATTATATCAATTTTGTTGTTTTCCAAGCTTTTTTTATGTCTAGGCAGCCAAACCCTTGCAAAAGACAATACTGCCTGCTTCTTCCAGAAGTCACAATGTTGCTCTTAACTGTGCAGTGCCTGAGATGGTTGTCATAGTCCTACAAACTCTCAGCAACCTCCCTCATGTAGAGACAACAGTAGTTTGTCCCTTGCTAAAAGTTAAAAGTAAAAAGTAGGAATGGATGCTCATATTTATATACCAGTTACTATAATCCTGCCTCTGCATTCCATAACAACGAGGTGGCAAACTAAAGGGAGAGAAAAAATTGCTCCAGGACTTTATTTACTTTTTGCAGTGGATTATAGGCAGTCGGACTACAGAGAAATGACATTATATACTGGTAAGATATAATTTCTTCCATAGTCTACCATGACAGCTTGAAAATTCTAGGTCTTAATTGCTTGCTGTATATAATTTCCTTTCTCCCTGTCTAAAAATATACAGTGCAGTAGTAGCAGAAAATACAGGACAAGAGAAGTGATAGACAGTGAAATTATTCTATTATCTTACAAGCATATTTCCCTAAAAATAAAAGATAAAGGTTAGCATATATAATGAAAAAAAGAAATATCCTAATTAATGCAGGAATAAGTATGTCATCCTTAATCACAAAACCACAGCAACTGCTTAAAAATAACACTAGGAAGTCCATGCTGTGTTTATACTTCAAGAAGCCAAATGGTGTTAAGTGGACGACTGCACATTTCCCATGGATTCTTTGAAATCATTATACCATGTCCTTTTGTGCATTTTTTCCATACTTCATATTTTCTCATAAATCTAGTCCAAAAGTATCTTCCTACATTGGAATTATATCTGTAGTCTAACACTTGAAGATTTTTAAAAAAATATGTGTGTTTGAAAATGTGTCTTTAAATGCATTGTGTCTCAGATCTGAAAACATGTCTTTACACACATGGTATTTCAGATCTTCTCATCTACCATCTACAAACAAAGGAAGTTCATTTGTATAGTCATAAACAGTAATAATTTTATTGAAAAACCCTGAATTCCCTAGTTTGAATAGTTAATTTTTGGCATAACCATTCCAGAAACAAAAATTCTGTGTGACTTACAAAACTTGATCTTTTCTGTGGAATTAAGTATTTTGTGCATCCAAGAAATGAAACTGTCAGGCTGTTTTTAAAAGACAGTATTGAGGAAGTACATCTGATTTTAACAAATTAGGTTGTTTGAACATGCCTAAAGACATAGTACAAATATGTCACTGTTTTTGTGCCTCTTAAAGTGAGTCAAACTGAGTCCATTGGGCAAAGGATTTTCAAAGAAATTTCTGCTTCATTCACTCAAGCATAGTCAGAAAGACAGGAAGTTGTTGTAGGATATTCTCATTACAATCTTGGTGTAAAATTTTGTTTTGTGGTTGCTGCGCACTTTGAAATTGCTCTACTTTGCCTAGGTTCATCAGAAGTTGTCCTTACACAGCTATGAAGAGGAAAATAGAGAACTTTTCCTATTACCTTGTACTTGATTTCTTCAGTACTTCTAAGAAATTTTAATTGAAAGTATTTACTTGAAGATTCAGGGTTTTACCAAAAAGTTCATATTTTACCATCACTGATGTCTTCTTCACAATATCTATACAAATAAGTTATCCTAAACTGTTATTTATGCACTTATTAATGTGCTTTTCCATTGGCTGAAAACAGCTGTACACTGCAGGACACTAGCTGAGGTTGTTAGCACAAACAACTCCCACTGGACTACTGTTTAAAGCACTGTTTAAAAAAGTTTCACTGAAAGCCCTCAATGGAGTATGATGGGACTCCTCAGTGAAAGAAGTTAAGGTGCTTTTCAGGTGTCACCTGAGGTTCTCAACATCTCTTTTCTCTTTCTCTGAAGTACTTCTGGTTTGAATGAACTGTCTTGCAACAGAATTGTATGCCCTATTCCAGAGGCAGTCTTGCCAAGACTTTGTGGAAGTGGTGCTCTTTACCAGTACTAGAAAACCTCCCAGCACATTGTAGGATTACACTTTCCTTTTTCATGGCAGCTTCACCCTGGTAGTGATAATCATCATGTGTCACGTGACTGGCTGATTAAACGTGAGTCTTTCTCCTCCTGTACCATTTCCAACTGATGAGCTCCCAGCTTATAGCAGAAATTCTTGTTATTAGTCCCTGAGTGCATGACCTTACACTTTGTACTATTAAATTTCATCTTGCTTCTATTACTACAGTCGTCAAGGTCATCTAATTCTTCCTGTAAGAAATTCCACTTCTTCTCGGTATGGGCAACTCTGCCAAACTTTTTGTCACCTGAAAAATTTCATTAGCACACTCCCAGTATTTGTATCAAAGCCATTAATGAAGAGATCAAATAGTTGTCCTAAAACAATTCCCTGAGAAACTGCACCAGCATGTTGCGGTGCAGTGTGCTGTTGGCCAGGTTTCAGTTTTTTCTCATGGCCAGGCACTGCTATCTCCCCCCTCTGCCCCCCGGTATCTGGTTTCCCCTCCCAGAGGGCTCTGTATTTCGCAATCCTATACAAAGCCTGCCAAATTCAAACTCTTCACTCCTACCTCATAGGATGTTTGTACCCCCCGCCCCCTCGTGTTGGCATATATGTAACTGTAACTCCCCGTGCCAGTGCTTCCCTGGCACAATCCTGGTGCCTGAATAAACCATCTGAGAAGCCCCTCCACTTGTCTCTCCTTCCTTGGCACGCCTGGAACACCGGTGGGTTAGGTGAAACCATGCTGGACCTTCTCCAGCCCTCCCAAGTCCCCAAAGCAGCTGGCCAGCCCCTGGAACCATGAGAGGATGCCCGGTGCCCCTACCGGTGGTATTGCGGCAAGATATCATTTAGTGTAACAGAGAATGAGAATTTATAAGTTGAACTGACACGTCCCTTTAGAGATGAATTTGATGTACTAAGGAGTAGGATGACAAAAGAGAGGAAATAAGATGGGGGAGGAAGAGAAAAAAGGATATGGGATTAAGAATAATAGTGATTGAACATTAACTTGTTACATGCTTATCTTCCTGTTTATTCCAATAAATGAAAATTAGGGCCATATCAAAAAAGTTGGTAGGATGATACTGTCTCTGGCTTCTTTGCTATGAGGAATAAAAATATACCTTGAGGTTTTATAGCCTTGAATTTAGCATCACAAAATTTAAAAGGTAGTATTTTAAATATTCGTTATGAGGTAATTATCAGATCTGGTTGTTTGGATCTAATAATCTGTCTTTTAAGAGTGTTGACTGATGACAAATTTATCTGAAGTCAGTACGAGCTTTTAGCATTCAGAGTATCTTTAGTGGCCAGTAATAGCCTTGATTGCTAGCATTCATTGAGGGGATGTGTTACACTGATGAGGGATTTTCAGTTTCCATCAAATTCTGACAGAAATGACTGATTTACAGCTTCTAACAGTGCAGCACTTTCCTACTGCTCTTCATTACTGTTGTATCAATTCTGGCTCTTCTGAGCTGGTTTTGATTCTGTAACTTGAAGCCCTAGTATTTTGATTCTGGCAGGTAGTTTATGGGAAATAAATCAATGAGCTATCGTTATGTTCCTTGCTGTCTCCAGGCATTCAGCAGTGGGTAATCTCTTGTATCTCATTTTATGGAATCTTAAGTTTACTGAGTTAAAATTGGAAAAACAGCCTGTGAGTTGAATGTGTCCTTGTCTTATGCTTCGTCTTTGGACCTTAAATGTAACTGTAGCATTTAGGATTCTGAGATGTTTACTAGTTGCTCACTTAACTTCCATAATAAAATTCTTAATTTTATCTATGGGTTTGATTTGTTACACTGTCATTCAATGTTTTCCTTGAATTTGTCTATTTTGAGAAATAGTCCTTTCTCCCAGGAATATAAGAAATAAATAATAGTTTCTGTGATTGCAGTGTGTTACTGACTTTTCAATTAGTGTTAGTAGTTATTCCAAACAGTTAAAGAATCAATTTATGTTCTTTAGAAAATGATAGGTATTTGTCTGAAGTATGTAGAAATTCAGACTAATACAAAATCAATCTTTTTTAAGGTTATTTGAGGTAATGATATAGTGATAAGTTAATTTTACAGTGATTAAGAGACAACACAGTTGGGGCTCCCAGTTAGATTTTGATCTGAGGATATTTCTCTCTACACTTGATAAGCAAGAAGGAGATGAGAATTAATGGTAAGACATGAGGCTTTGAGCAGCTGGAGTCCATGTTCTGTGGTATGAGAGTTGGTGTAAAGGAAGATTTTAAAATTAACTGAATACGTATCGTTTGACTTCTCGTCTTTAAAATTTATAGATTTTAAATTGATGTCCAAAATATCCTCTGCTATGGAGAGTACACGAAAAGAACAGTTAAATGGTATACATTTTCACAAAGACAAAGAAAAACACCACCCCACATTGAAAAACATCTCAGCATTCTTGTGATGGGTGGAAAGGTAGTTTTCATTGCTATCTTTTGATACTCGAACTTGATGAGCATCAAAGGAGGGATAATAGACCAAGGGTATGGCTTTTTCCTGCTCATACCCATACCTAGTATGGCAATGCTGAATGCACAATACCAAGTGTGTTGTAGCTCCTGAAGAAAAAAGGAGCTGTGTGTTAGTGTTATCTCTGGAGAGGAGATGATTTCTAGCATGCCCACTCTACATACTGCTTCTCCATGCTTGGACCATTGATCTCAATGCTGGGATTTGGCAGAATCTACTCTCTTGAAAAGGCTGAAAAATTGTTACCTTTAATGTGTATTGTGTTGTTTCTTTGTGTTGAGATAGTTTATAATAATAATAAACTAAAATAGTAATACTGAATGTTAAAGAGACTTTATATCAGGAATTCTTCCATGGCCTGGAAAGTAAAAGAGTTGTCCAGGCAGAAATAATACAACATGATTAGCAATGAATTTAAGAATAAAATCAATTACTCTGAAGAACAAAATAAGTTTCAATTTACAAAGCACAACAAAAGAATCAATGAAAAGGTCCAAAAATCTGAGTAAGAAGAGGCACAAAGGGAAAAGTCCATTACCTAGATGTGTTATTAAATAAGAAAGGAGAACAAGTAACAGACTTTCAGAGACTGATTTGTTCCTTCATACTTTGTAAAAGAGATATATTGTGCCCTGCTACTTTCATAAAATTAATCTTAGACAGGAAATAAGAGTGGAACCAAAGCACAGAAAGAATAGCCTAAGGAATCTTAATATAGATGTGCTCAAGTGGCAAATCCTAATAAAATTCATCCTAGAATGATTGAGGAATTAGGCACCACTGATTTTATTTATTTATTTAATATCCCAGAGGGTGGAAATAGCCAGCAAAATGGGTTTGTGTGTATCTGTTTTTGTGCCTCTTTATTCTTCTGTTAAGAGAATTATTGAAGCTGTCAGTTTTGATTCCAAATAAAGGTTCAGGAGTAAATAGTTTAGCAATTAATTTGTATCTAACAGTGTGTAGAAGAGAGATTGTAAAACAACCAGTATGGTTTAGTGAGACCTGTTTTTAAGAAACCTCAATATTTTTCTCTTCTAAATAAGTTTAGTAAGATGAAAACTTCAGGTACAATACAGCTTGATTTTAATAAAGTCTTTTTCCCTACATGAGCAAACTAGGGAAACGTAATATTAATATTGTCTCCGTTAGATGTTGTTATCAGCATCAAGTTGAAAGATTGCCTTTACAGAGTAATTATCTATAGGACCCTGTCCTATAGATAATTATCTATAGATGTAATTATCTATAGATGAAAAGGCATTAGTGAGTGGGATGATGGAAGAGAACACATACTTAGAAAAGTTACTGATGATACAAGCTGGAGGGGGGTTGAAAGTTTGGGGTTTTCTTTTTTGCTTTATGTTTTAAACATAAGGTCTGAATCCAAAATACTCTTGATGAGTTCAGAAAGTCTAAAATCAACAAGATGCAAAACAGTGCAGGCAAGTACGAGACACCACATTTAACATGAAAAACTCAAAATACATGAATCCAAAACAGGAAATAATTATTCAGAGAGAAAAATTAGAGAAAAAGATGTGAAGATATAGTAGGTCTCAAGGTAAATTGCTGCTGGGAAGAAAGTAAAGTTGTTGGTTTGTTGTGGATTTTGTTTGGGTTTTTGGTTTGGTTTGGTTTTTCTAGAGGGTCATACCAGGCATGTTGTAGGAAAGCAGGTGTTGTCAGTTCGGCAGATCTTCTGTGGATAGTTGGTCCTGTCACATGCCTTGCTGCTTTTTGCTCTTGAGAAGGTGCAGCAAAATGGAAATTCTTTTTCATTGCTCCTGTCTTCTGCTATGGAATGAACACCATCCTGATTTGTACTGAAGGTGCTTTATACTAAATATGGAAAAAAGAGTCTTTGCAATTATTAGGGTCATAAAATACTGAACAGACTACTTAGGAAACCTGTGAAATTAGCTTTCTTAGTAGTTAAACACCCATCAATATATTCTTGAGCCTGTGTTCGTGCTGCTTTAGATTTGGTGGTCTCTTGTAGTCCGTTCCATCTGTCTGTAAGTACAATGTTCAGACTACATGTTTTGGCTACAGAGAAGAGGTTGTGTAAAAGAATTAAATCATACGCTCAGTGAAGTTAGTAGGTGTGCTACTTATGCATCCTAAATGTAATTTTAAGTTGAAGCAATAAGGAACAAATTTGGTTTTTTTAATTTAATAAATATGCTTTTATTTGGCTTCTCAAAAAGTGATTTGACAAATCATACTTAACATTATTTTGAGGCTTCTGCATGTATGTCTATTTGTCATCTAATCATTATGCTAGAAAAGCAGGGAATGTGATTGCAGTAGCTCTGAGATAGAAACCCCTTGATTACTCATCCGCAATAGAATAACCCTGTGGAAAAAATGGCTCCCAAGAGGTTACTTGGATTTGAATATTTCTGCAGGCAAAGTTTACAGACCTGTAAATTTAAATGTAGAATTTTTGTGGGCAGAATGCATTGACAAATATGCCTGATGGTAATACATCTCCTACTGATAGTCCCAGAACAGGTCAATAATAATGCTTATATTGATAGCGGCAATGCTGGAGATGTTACTCGGTATTATAGCTAAAATCCATGTTATCCCCTTAATTATAATTACATTAATATTGACAGGCTGTTGACAATACTCACATTACTATTGATAGGTTTCTGTCAGTAATGTTTCCAAATAAAATACATTCATTCATAATTTTTACGATGCTCAATAGCAGCACTAATATGTACCGGAAGAAATTCTTTTTTCCCTGGTGAGATGCAATTTTTTTTTTTTTTTTGTACTATACAAGTGGAGTTTTGGCTGTTTTTTTTTTTTCCTGGCAAGTAATTATTTTTTCTTTCTTTCTTTTTATTTTCCTATGCAGTATCTTTACTCATTTGCCTTAAAGAGTATTTGTGTAAAAGGTTCATCACACGTCGAGTTTATTATGCATCTGAATGTTGATACCTGTCCCTTTCATTACTGGGTCTGTGATTCTGAGTTCTTATGTTTTAAGAAACCTAAAATAAGAGAGTTAAAACAGTAAGGATTTGACAAATAGAATTTAATGAAAAAACAAGGAGGAAAACCAACATTCTCTATATTCTGTGTAGCTCAGCAAAATGTAGAATGCAAAAATAACTTTAAAAAAAGTACAAGGTAAATGTCTTAACATTTAGAGGGTGTATTTTTATCTAGTTTTAAGCTACTATAGTTCTCATTTATTTCTACTGTAGTACTACTGTCTGTGAAAACAATATAAACTGAAAAGCAACAAATTTCTGAAAGGACTTTGTAGAGAAGTAATTTTGAAAGGGAAATTTCCTGCCATAGCAAAATTGAGGTGAAAATGTAGGGCTCTTCTCAAAGATACAATTGCTCTTACTGAGATCAGTAGGACGCTTGCAGACATTTTCATAGGACAATGCAGATTTGAAACTGTCCCTTTTAATATTTCCCTATGGGAAGTAAGTATCTTCCCTATAAGTGCCATAAAACCTTAAATCAGTTCAGAAAAAAGTGTCGTGGATAGCAGAACACTAAGCACACTGATACGTGCTTACATATTAAAATCAAAAGTATATGGATATAATCTTTAGGTAACTTGCAGGGTCCAGTAAACAGCCATGGCCTATGGCAAACTTTAAGTGTTCCTAATAGGAAAGAACTTCAGAACAATGCCCAGATTTATTGCTTGAATTGAGAACACTTAATTAATTTTTCATCAAAAAGAAGGCGGTTTTCTTTTTTTTTTTTTTTTTTTGGTACATAGCAATGTTATAAGCATAATTTAAAAAATAGCATCCTTGTTGTTTGGTATTCTTCCTTTTCTATATAGTCTGTATAAACATGACTAAAAATTTAATCAATTTGATAGCTGGTAATTCAGGAAAAGACATTAAACATGATACCATTAGACAGTATATATGGTGTTGATTCTGGTTTTTTTTAAAAAGGCATGTTGGATTTTGCAAAATTTCAAAGGTTACCGAATAGTGGTTGTGCTGCTTGGGCATGTTGTCTCAAAAGTGGTTCCTGTTTTCTGTATACGAAGTTCCAGTGCACTCTGACAGGTTCACTGAAGTTATTTCCATCAAATACAGTTCTATATAGGATCACAGACATGAAAAGAAATATGTATTATCACAAATCAATTAGATTCTACGATGAGGCAATGGGAAGGTCAAGCTCCAAGTCCCAGAGAAGATATTTACATTTAGTGTGCCCTCCTGTGAAAATTTGGAATAAATTAATTGCTAAAACAGGTGGGTTCAGGCATCATTTGGTCCAGTTTCAAGAACTTCCGGGGATGGAGATTTCATTCTCTGTACACAAAATGTTCCAGCTTCTTGGGGTCTAATTGGAATTTCTCATGTAGTGACTTAACACATAGTCTCCTCTCTTTCTTCGACTGCATCTCACAGAACAGTTTGACTTAATCTTCTCTGCAACCCTTAGGTAGTAGAAGATTACTCATAGATCACGTTTTAGCTGCTTCATCCTTCAAATGGAACAACCTGAGTTCCTTCAAGTTCTTCTCAATATATCAGGTCCTGGGGTTCCCTGACGGTATTAGTTACAGGACTCTTTCCAGTTTGTTGACATTTCTTTTGTACTGTTCCTAGGAAACAGGCAAAACTGGACTTAGTATCTCAGGTGTAGACTCACCAATGCCAAGTGGAGGGTAATATGCACATTTTTCAGTCTGCTGGCTATACACATGCTATACATTAGCTATGTACACATGTATATAGCTAATGTATAGCCATCTGCAAGGATGCACTGATGGCTTCTGTTCAGCTTGCTGCCTGTCAGAATCCCCACATCCTCTCTTCATGCAAGTTCCCAGCCTATGTGTATTTCATGATCCAAATCCTGTGGATTTGACACATTTTTCTGTCTTTGGAAAGTTCCTGATGACCCATTCTTCACTTGCTCAGGTTTCTTTAGATGGGTGTAATGGGGGCAAAAATCTGTACAGATTTTAGTCTACCTTGTTTATGAGAAACCTACAATAGAAATTGCTCATAGTACCTATGGTAATGGAAAACAGTTGGAACTGGTGTTGGAAAACAATCTTAGTAGATGGATCAAGGAACTTGTTTGATAAGATGTCCCTTTTGAGTAACTACCATTTTTAAGGAGGTTTTCTGCATTGGGAATTGTATAGAAGACTGAAACAAGTAGAACAAAGTGAAATGAGTAGAAGAGAAAGTGAAGAACACATTAAACTTTTAGGGGTTATGAGTGAATAACCAGTGACAGGTTCCACCGCAGATAGTTATCAAAGGCTCTGGTTCCTAAAATGGAAGTGGGGTGAAAAGATGAGGGTTAAGAGGTTGGATAGTCATTAGTGCTGGAGTTTTTGAAGTGATACAACAAAATCCAGTAGGGGTTGAATTGAACCTTTGATCATAAAGGAGGGGAGGGAAGTTATTTGGATCATGCTGGAAAATGTTTCCTGTGCTTTGGTTCCTGCTACAGAAAAGACTAAGTGTGAGAGAGATAGGCTTGAGCGGACAGCCTTTGTATCCTGGTTTCTCCAGCTAGTGTGGGTTGATACAATGAATCCCATAGCTGTTTGCCCAGGGGAGGTGGCCTTATACTACCTTCAGCCATGTTTTGCCGGCTAATAAGGAAGGAAGAGTTAAAAAAACCTGAGCTGTTGTATTCTCTACCCATGTATCAGTTTTAGTTAATTGGAAACCACTGTTACACACCCTGCACTAAAGACAAAATCATATTTCCTTGCAGTGATAACCAATTATAAGTATAGAAAACAGCAAGAAAGGTACAGATGATGTTTTATACTGTGTTTTAAAACTTCTGGAGTGTTCAGTTTCAGCAAACATGGTTGGTTGTTGGGAGGATTTTATTTTCAGTATTCTTGACATCATTAGCCAACATTCCCACCAAGATCCTCTACAGCATATTTTACTCACAGTAATCTTGTATGTTTTATAACAGATTTTTCTCTTATAAATAAGAATTTGAGGCACCACCTTCTATACTTTCTCCAGAAGTCTGTGGACTCCTTGCAGGTCTCTTATGCAAAGAATCTGGTTTAGAAAGTGAAATATGTTACATACTATCTGAAACGTACCACTTCTGAATCCCTTTGGGGGTTTTTTTGTTGACAAGAGGAAGCAAAAATCCAGCAATTTTGCCTTCAGATGTTACCTATATTTTGCTTTTGCAATTTATTGCATTTATATTCTCAGTCACAGAATTTCACATGCAATAAGATTTAAAAGAAGCCATTTTAAAAAATATTTTTACTTTTCACTATAATGGTTGAGCAAGAGGAGTATGTTGAAGTTGCGAGTATACATTAATCATCTTGCCTGGAAACGTTATATGACAAGTAGCACAATCCCACACCTTTTAAAAACACCCTAGAAAATATATGCAGACTTCAGTGAAGTACTGTATGATATTTTATGTCTGAATGCTGAATATGTCTTTAATCTCATGTGATTTTTCTCTAAACAACTCACTGCCTTTATTGAGAAAGTTTTATTCATTCCCACCTTAATTTTCATCCATATCCTTATGTAATTCCTCAATTTGTTAGTATTTCTAAGGTTTAGCTTTCATTTGCAGCTATTGAAGTGTTCATATGGTAACACCTTGTCTGCCTCACTGTTCTTTTCCAGAGTTCTGGTTAGTATGTTCATTTTCCCTATTGCTCCATAGAATACCATATAGTCTTACAGTTCTTCTTTCTATTTTAAGATTAATATTGCAGTTACAACCTGCAATTTTTTTTAAATGCATCTATACATTTATTAATATGTATATTAGTCTGTGGGTTTTTCTAAATATCTAAATGATGTTGAACGCTTGTCTATAACCAAATGTTAACTTTGAGAAATAGTCAAGTATAATTTCTTTTGAGAATGAGATTTTAAACCAATTTAAATATATATTAACTTTCTATTAATGTAAAGCTCCCTGGAAGGAATTGTGGCATATTAATAACATACTTATAGATCATTCTGAGAACTTTGTTATTTCTTGTTTACTGCTGATATATTACAACTTTGTTGTCTTTAATAAAAATAGAAATAGGAAATGTTCTATTATACTAAAATCTATTTGTGCTTTATTTCTAGAAAGTTTTTTGTGAAGAAATGGCCTCCAGCGTTGGAAATGAAAAGAGTGTGAATCCTATGCTCAGAATAAGTCAACTTGATGCTCTTGAACTAAACAAAGCCCTGGAACAACTACTGTGGTCCCAGTTTACCAGCTGTTTTCATGGATTTAAACCGGGGATATTGACTCATTTTGAACCAGAAGTAAAAGCATTCTTATGTCTTATATTATGGAAATTCACAGTCTATTCCAAGAACGCAACTGTGGGACAGTCTATTCTCAATATTCAATACAAGAATAACTTATCTCAGACAGAGAAATACCAACCTCTGAGCAAACACCAGAAGTTATGGTATCTTATTTTCGCTGTTGGTGGAAGATGGTTGGAAGAAAGATGTTATGATTTATTTAGCAATCGTCAACAGCAGGCTTCTGGCAAAATTAAGAGCTATATTAGTTTTGGATCTGGACTTCTTAAGCTTTGTGGACTTTTAAATTTTCTGATTTTCCTTCGGAAGGGAACATTTGCGACACTTACAGAACGCATTTTAGGAATTAGGTCAGTTTTTTGCAAGCAACAAAGTGTTCGTCAGGTAGGATTTGAATACATGAACAGGGAGCTCTTGTGGCATGGCTTTGCTGAATTTTTGATATATCTACTACCACTCATTAATGTACAGAAACTGAAACTTAAAATTTCTTCTTGGTGCGTGCCTATTGCAGGTCTTTCCAATAATGAAAACACATTAGCAGCTCACTGCAGGGAATGTTCACTGTGTGGGGAATGGCCTACCATGCCACATTCCATAGGCTGTCCACATGTTTTTTGTTACTACTGTATTAAAAGTAACTTTTTATTTGATATGTATTTTACGTGTCCTAAATGTGGCTCAGAGGTACACAGTCTTCAGCCATTGAAGTATAAAATTGAAATGACAGAATTGCGTGCCTGATATGAGGTTGATTTAGTTTTATACTGTACATTATATATTTTTAAGAGATTAATGGAAGAATTCAGAAATTATTGGAAGCAGACTGCCTAAAGATGGTTTTGGAGACTGTAATTTATTGTAACATGTATTTTTATTGGTCTTAGGTTTTTATTGAGTAACAGTGCTATAATGCCCTGCCTCACTTGGCAGCTTAGGGGAAGGTAATTGGATTTACTCTGGGTGGTGCGTGGGAGAAACAACAGCGTTCTCAACAGGTTCAATAAGAATTCTTACTTGCAAACTTTAGAACATTCCAATTGGATAAGGCACTTGGCAAACTTTGACTTAGCAATCTTTAACTTATTCAGACACAGTGCCATAACCAACTTAGCTAGTAGATGGATTTAATGGGAAAGTTGTTCTTTTCATGCCTAAAGAATAATTTTAAATCTGAATTCCCAATGTGATGTTACACTAAAAAGAAACAAAGGTGTAAAGAAGGTGTAAGCAAAACAGTGCACCTTCTAGACCTTCATGAGATGACCAGTGATTTTTCTCAGGCAACTATATCTCTGATCTTAAATTACATATATATTGCCTTCCACTTCTATCCTCAAAAGCTGAGGGATGAAACCTGTCATCTATTGGATGTGGCAGCTGTCCAGGGTAACCCACATTCTTCTGAGTCAGAGACACTGAAGAAAACTGTTTACTCACAAGATGCCCTCTGTAGGAATTGCCACTCTTGTTTTTTTTGGTGTGGTCAAGGTGGGTACCAAATCTCAGAGTTCCCTTCCGCACAGAAAAACATCAGACACAGTTTTGTGCATGTTAACATATTAAAATAGGTAATTTCCTGATTTTTGCTTTCACTATTTGCTTTCTTAGTTGGCTTTGTACTGTTTTAATTGTTCTAGCACTTTATCCATTTACTCTTCAACCTGGTTTTATAAGATTATTTTCTTTTTAATTGCAGTCCTTTTTTAATAGGAAGTCTTGTTCAGAAGAGTCTCAGTAACACAAAAATGCATTGTGTCCTCTTTTGAATCTTAAATTGTCAAGAACATATACAGTTAAATTGAGTAAATATCTTTATGGTGGCTCTGTTCTTGATTGGCAATCATTAATAGTCCCAAAAATAGCAGGGCAACAGCTAACTATCCTTGATCTACTTTTATGAAATGGTTTATTACATTCTTCATTCTACATTCTGATTAAAACAACTCACCAGCCTATTTGTTTGAAGATCTTAAATTCTAGGTTTTGATCTTTCGAGTGACACACAGTGCTTTCATCTGATGTAATTAAATATAGTTAGCAGGTGGGCAGCCCAAAACTTCATTAATTCTGCTACTGTTCTGTGAGTCAACAGAGACTTCAGAGCAAGTGCTTCCAGATACTGTGCTGCAATATGATTTGCTGTCAAATGTATGTATTAGCGGCCTGCCATATTTCTGTTATTTGCTGTTGCAATTAGAACCAGCAGGTGCAAATCCATCTTTATTAGAGTATCTAAACTGACAAGTCATTTGGAGAGCATCCTGAAGTCACTTCCTGATCCTGAAGGGATTTTGTATGAATTGTCCTTCCACATCACTTGGTAGCTTTTCCCAAAGAAACACATTAGCAACCCTGATTTCAGGGTGATCTAATGTCTCCAGGAACATCATCAGCATTTTTGGTACTTCTGTCTTTAGCTATCCTTATTAAGTAAGGCTTGTATGCATCCAAAATCCAGTGTTTGTAGCTTACAATCATAGCAGACCTTTGCTTGCTGTGGACTCTTCATTTATTCTGAAGTCTCAGAGCAATATTTTATCAAAAGAGTGTGAATTCTCTATATTGGCCTCTGTTAGGTGTCATGTCCTTCTTCTGTAGGAGTTAGCTTCTTTCCTATTTAGAAAGGTTTCATTTTCCTGAATATTTAAAGAATATTATCTTCCTTTTTCATTCCACCTCCCTCTGTCCTGCTGTTTGATGTGCATAAGCTGTGTGTATTTCCTGGGGTTTGTTTTGTCTCTTGCAGCTTCATGCAGGTAAAATTCATACTCTTTTTTTCATCCCTGTTACACTATCAGTACAGAACCTGTTTCCAGCAGTTTAGTGCATCTGTTGTACAGCTGTTTTCTGTTGGCTGTGCTATATTGCATTTTACTGTTGAATTTTTTTTCTGGAATTAATCTTTTAATGATTAACTTATGATGACTTATTATACCAAAGCATTGCCCTACTTCTGTAGCACCTCCTCATCACTGTGTTGGGTTTGTAGCCTATAGCATTGACAAAGTTTGTAAAGTCTGTGTCTTGTGACATAAATAGTTTTTGTTACCCTAAGATCCTAGATTTTAAGGTGGGGATTTTATTTTCCATGCAAGTAAGCAGGTACCAAGCATCTNCCTTACAGAACTTGAAAAATTAAATATATACTTTTTAAAAATATTTTAGTTCTGTTTTGTTGGGTCTTGTGATCTGTAAGCTGCAGAAGAATCTTACATGAAGGTATTACTGGAAAAAAAACAGATAATTTGTAGACTAATCAAAGAATAATTAGTTTTACATACTAATTACCATGACAATTTGTCCTCATAAGCATTATATTTTTCAGGTTAAAGGTACTTTGAGAAAGGACTGCTACATCTGGTCATGCTTCCTGCAGTAGTGGGGATAAAATTTTTTTGGGAATACTAATCTTTAAACACAAGGGGTTTGGTATTCAACTACCATTAGAATTTACTTGTGAGTAGTCATATGTGCATCAGTGAAAAGGATGAATGCTTAGAATTTAAGGAAGGTAAAGGACCAGAACATCTATTTAGTCTTGGATAGGAGTTACAGCCTTGTTTTACCAGTTTTCTTTGTGCTCTGTTATGACACTGTGTGCTATGTGAACATTTTCATTACCAAAAATCAAAAAATGAAGGCATAAATGAAACAGACTAATTACATTAATAAGCATACTAGAAAACTTTTCATATCTTCATTTGAATGAGAATTCCCAATTGCCACAAGGTACAATTCAGGAGGCATTCAGATGAAAGGAATCAGAGAATGCTGATTCTTACTTCCACAAACATCACCATTCCATCTAGTCTCTGTGCTTTAAGGGAGGTCTTATATAAGTAATGTTATAGAAGACTTAAAAGCAGGAGTTTCTGTAAAAATATTCTGTAAAAGAAATGAGAGGGATAGTATTTGATTTCTGCCTTACCTGGAAATACTTATTTTTTCGTAAGTGTGAGATATGATGGACATGGATGATCTCAGCATTAATAAACAGAGGATGTGAAGAAAGAGGAAAGATGTATTTCCTAAATACAAGCTATTATAATATCCTTATTTGAGAATATTGATGCAATTGTTATCTGGGATGTGTCATTTTTATGAAAACCAAGTTGACAAATAAATGATACTTTTTAACAGGAGGTTATGAAGTTTGCCTTTTTCTTAAGAGAGTTTTTCTGGAAGGGTGGTTATTGCTTACTCATTTGGTGACCTCATACTTTACTATTTATGAGATTAAAATGCAAAGTGAGAAACTAGTTGAGTTCTCTTTAAAACCTTTTTCAGTTTTAGGTTTAAGCAAATTATCTTTTTCACATTTCTTCTTTTGAGCAGACTAGTCATAGCTGTTACTTTGCTATGTGTTTGCTAGGAAGCTGTGTTGGCTTATACTGAGAAGAGAATATTGTGGCCTGACTGTTGTGGCACAGGATAGGGTTGTGTTTATTGCCACAATAGATAATAAAGCTGATGGTTATTTAATAACAAAACTATGGTAGTCTGAGCTACTGCAAGTCACAGTGCATACAAATAAAACAGCAGAAGTAGTTTCAAAATGGTGCAACCCCTTACACATTCCCAGGAAGAACTCTTAGTAGAGCTGGTCAAGTAGGTTACAGCTGCCTGCCTGCAACCTCCCAAGAGAGTTTTACATGCTGACAACATTAAAACACACACCTAAATTGTTACCACAGTCTTAAGTTTCTGCTGTTCCAGGGGAGTCTACTGCCAAAGCAGAAGCTGGCACAAGCCTGACAAGGTGACCAAATAGATAATATCATTCAAGGAAAAGACATTTGTAGGCGGAATCCCTCTCAGATTGGGACCAGATGAATAACAAACATGTGCAGGAATACTTGTAGAGAATCTGCTAAAGCCAACTAGTCATCTTTTCTGTTCTCTAGAGCACACCTGGGGTTTTAGACTTCTCAAACTGTCTGTTGACTGCATACAAAATGCAGATCCATTTCAGAGAGGAGGTGTGGGCAGACTGGTGCAACAGCAGGTGTGGGTAGTTCTATGTCTTGCAGGCAGTTTTTAGTAAGTACAAAATCCTTAGCTGCATACCTCTCTGATCCTGGGTCTCCTAAGAAAACAAACTGATGCAAAGTATGATGAAGTTGGCCAGTGTGCTACCATTCATCTCAAATCTGTCCACTTTCAGGGACATATTTCAGGGGGAAAAAAGGGTTGTCAATCTGGTGAATGCTCTGCATTGGGCTCTATTGGAAGTTCTGTAATGGAAAGCTAATTGATAGCATGCTGGAGTAGCTCAGAAGAGGGGAAAAAGCTGACTTTTCTCTCTTCTGCCATTTTCTGTATTCATTGCAATCTTTTGTCTAACTTCTTGACATGCAGAACTGCCAACTTTAATTAACCTGGCCAAAGTGTCCTGTCATGTTCCTTAGCTTTAGTCACTTGCCAATAGCTGGTGTGCCATCTTGTTTAAAGACCTTAGCTAAATAGTCCTTCAGGACACACTGTGCCAAGGAAATAACCCAAAACAGCATCTCCTCATTGTGCAGTTGGCAAGGATACCTCTGAAGCTGTGTCAAGGATAATCCTTGGAGATACATTGTCGTAATGGAAAAAAAGTTGCAGCTTATAGGTTCAGTAGAAGTCTCCACGTACCTGATTCCCTAACAAGATTGCTCGCCTGCCCTCTATAGTTAGTTCTCCTTTGTGGCCTGAAGACAGGGTGCAGAAAGGATACAGGTTTTCTGCCTGGGGGCAGGGTATTCCCTGGGGATAGGCCACTAGGAGAGTGCCTGTTGCAGCAGGCAGACAGTAAATTGCATTTGTGGCAGAACTGACTCTTACATGGGAATGTGTATTACCTCTGAAGTCTTGCAGAGAGTTTTGAAACTTGTCCTGTTTTAATTAACATCTACTGCCTGTTACATGGTTGCTCTGAATGAATTCTCTCCTATTATACCCAGTTTTGATATAAGGTCTTAAGTCACGGTTGTGCAGTAAGGGACAACAGACTTGGTATTCTTGGTGTTGATATCCAGTTTGTCACTGATGATACTCATTTTCATTTCAGATGCGTCTAACCACAACAGAAAATATGAACATACTATGTGAGAGCCAATTATCTGGGTAGAGATACATGGTTTATGACAAGGCATAAGAAGCAGTGTGTATAATGCAGACCCAGGGCTAATTAAATTCTTAAAATACTTTTGTGTCTGTTTGCACTTAAATAGGTAAGTTTTTCATATGAGTGAGTACCATGGCCAGTTAAAATACCCACAAAATTCTCTCTGCAATTAATAAAACCTTCTATGATGTGTCTGCAATATTTACTGATAACTTCTAACTCCAGCCTCTTTTGATGCAGGCTGGTACCAAAAATTGTAGATCCCATGGATTGCCCCACCTAATAAAGTCACATGGTTCAAAGATAGATTCAGAGAGCAAATAATAACCATTGCTTCAGGATACTTTTCATACAAAGGCTCTATCATCTCCATGACTGCTACACTATCAATAATACTCTATCCCTGATTTACTCTGTATTAAAAAGGGTAAGAATAGGGCAAAACTGGAGGCAGGTGCTGGACACAGGAATCAGCGCTGTAGAGGAATGTGGCTACAGGGCAAACATGAGGATTTCAGAGAGCCTGTTGTATGCAAAGACTGTGCACTCGCTGCTGTTAATTCCATATACAGAGGACAAATGGTCCCATGTGGTGCATGGTATTTCTTCTCCAAAAGCAATGCTTGAATGGCCAGAGCATGCTGCAAATGCAAGCTCTTAGCAATTAGCTAAGTGGCACAGCTTCTATTACATGTATTGTGGAAAATAGGATAACAGTTCAGTTGTGTTTGGCTGGTTGTCTCTGGATTTAAGCAAACCTGGCCGCTGCAGAAGGTGTAGATGGACCTGCAGCCTGCCTTCTCTGTTACCCTTTCACAATCCCTGTGACTGATAGCAGCAACAGCAGTCACCATGCAACAATTTCAAAGGTAGTAGAGCGGCAAGGCACAAAAAAGTGCAGATTGCTTATTGCATCATTGCTGAGAGCCACAAAAATTCATCTTCATAAAAATATAAATTGATCCAAGAAAAACTGGTACATTACCCACACCTGCAGAACCAATATAGTTGTCAGGATGTGGAGATTAGAAGTGTGGTGAAAATGGCGCTTGAAAGTTTTTCACATACACAGCAAAACAGCTTTTGCTGAAGAAATGCAAAATGCATTAGTCATTAAGAATAGACATCTGCACATTTCCAGTCACCTACAGCTATTCCTGGAAATACATGGCAGGATCAAAAAAGAAACAATAAGCAATGAAATATTTTACTGAAATGTCTCAAGATTCTAAAAGATTACAAGATGGTAGCAATCAAACTCAACTCTTGCTGAATGTAAGAATAAAACAATTTTTTGGTTAAATTCTTAAAATTAGTTCCCCTAATTAATTTGCAAGCATAGGGCTCTCTTAAGATGCATACGATTGTGAGAAGTTGCTTTTCACAATGAGATGGCCAGTTCTTACACCTCAGCTCTCAGTTTAACTCCTGCTTAAAAGAGGTTGTTAGGGGAAATGCAAGGAAAAGCATGTAATTTATTTGCCATGATTACAGAGAGACACTGCTTGCTTTCTCAGGAACTGCTCATGAGCATGTTTTAGATCTATTTTTTGAAGCAGAATGTGTATTTTTTGGTTAAAGTATTAATTTTATTTTATAATATGTTAATAAAGGTAACTTAATATTGTCCATGGGTTGTTTTTTGGGTTTTTTTTCCTCTTGTAAAACCTTATAGAATGGATGGAAATTTTAATTCTATTACAGAAGTAAAAGCCCCTTTTTGGCATTTTGTAAGTAGATGATATTCTGTTAGTGTCTGTCTTTTCAGTAATGTGGTGGTCTAAATTCTGAATTCTATTATTTTACATCTACAGCAACTGAAAGTATATTTTTTATAAACAGCAAACTTCACCTCATAAAAATTCATTACATAAGGGCATAAACAAGTACTTTTCTTTCCAGTCATTGGCAGTAAGTGATTCATCAGTTTTCCACAGAAAACCAATTTCATTGCAGATGTTCTGCAGACTCCCTGAATTGTAGAATCATATCATCCAATCCCAGCACATGGAATGTAGGAATTTTTTTAAAAAGGGTGGAAAAAAGACTGTGCTTAGTCTTTTTAATAGGATTGAATATCTTTTGCTGTCTCATCAGTTTTGTGAAATAACCATAAAGTAATCAGCTTGCCATTCTTTCCTTTCCTGTATAGGCTATCAACTTACTCAGAATGCTGATTTCATAGCAAGTGCATAAGTGAATAACTTGCAGGAGAGAAAAATCTTCCTTTAAGGTTAAACAAAATGTAACTGGGTTACATAGTTGTCGCTCCTTCTTTTCTTCATTCTTTCTCTTTTCCTTCCTTTCTTCTTCCTTGCTTTTTTTCATTCCTTTCTTCCATTCTTTCCTTCTTGCTTAATACTTCAAATGTAGGAATTTCCCATAGCCACTAATTTTTATCGTCTAACAAACTTGCCTTTTTTCTTCCTTTAAAAAAAAAAATAGTTTGTTTTTCTAAGAACCAGTAATTAACTGGTTAATTCAATTCTATTTTTTCACAATGAGCCAGAAATAAAGGATGGACCTAAAAACTACTTCTTGCAAGTGTATGCAATTTTGTTTAATTCTATTCTGTATAGCATATAGAATCCATCCTACTATACTTCCACTGCATTAACTTGTGTAGATACAAAATTCAATTCTGATAGCTGAAGGAGGGAAAGGAGACAAAGGAATATATTGAGATGAAAGTGAAAAGGTATGAAGAAAGTTTGAAGCAGGGAAACCAGAATAGTAGCTGGCAAGCAGCAGGAATCAGAAATAAAAAATTTTTGCCAGTAGGAGGAATTAATTTTATTGATATCTCCAAGATGGGGTTGAATTTAGCCCTTAGAGAAGAAGCTGATAGTGGCAAAATGTGCAGATTAAGTCAGCAGGTGAATGTTGTTCTATACTGCTTTAAGTCTTGCTGTAAGTCTTCTGTTTCCCATTTTGTTTTCTCCATTGCTACTATTCTTAATGTAGCATAGGGAGAACATTTCTCCAAACATGAGTGAATCAATGAACTAAAACCAGCAAGATCCAATCCAGAATCATGGAATCAAAGTATTGTTTAATTTGTAAAAGACCTCTAAGATCATCAAGCCCCCTACAACTGTCAAGTCCACCACCAAACCATGTCCCTAAGTACCCCATCTAGAGGTTTTTTATGTATCTCTGGGATGAAGACTCGACCACTTCCCTGGGCAG
>VYZT01060159.1:143025-181118 GCA_013400735.1 Pomatostomus ruficeps | reverse complement strand
TTTACTTAGGAAAAAACTAAGGTGCTGCTGGTAAATGTGTACAGTTTACAGTTACAAAATACAATTGTTGGTGCTGTCTTTGAGCCCACAGAGAGTACCGATAGATTGTACTCATCAAAGTTCAGTCATGTTGTCTTTATTGCTCTGCACTGGGAGTTTCTTGGAGCATAGCTGGTAGTGAATCCTGGCTTTCCAGCTACTGTAGCAGTGCCTGGAAGTGTTTATTGCAGGCTTGGCTTAGGCACTGCATGATGAATGAGTTGCAGTTAGCAGAGTAAGGAATGAATGTATCTGCTGGCAAGAGGAGCTGGATGAGGTGTAGTTTGCTAAAAGCGAAGAACTCCAAGCAAGTACCTCAAGAAACTCAACCAATTGAACCAACACCTCGCTGGAGCTGACATCAGCACAACCTTACCACCTATGACGTGCAGCAGAAAACTTCTTTCCAGTACATCATATTCTATCCCAGTGGAATACTTTGCTTAGTTTGGGCATTTTTTTATCAGAAATTGAAAAAATACATTCTTGTATAAACATGCATATATGAAACAACTTATTAATTATTTATTTCTTCTTCAGAAGAGAATGGCATGGACCAAGAAAACACTCACAGTGAAGAGGAAGTAGCTGTGCTTACCCTGTTTAAATTTCTTTGCCAGTGTACAGGAAGGTAAAAACACGATCTTTTGATAAAATTTTATGTTATTTTTCTCCCTCCTGAACTGAACATACTGACTGAATTCTATATACAAATGCTGTCAAAGATGACACTTTAACCTTGGGAACTCTTACATCTTGTTTCTTATCCAGCACTTCTAGATTCACTTAAGTAACTATTCCTATAAATTCATCTGTGATCAGGAAGATACCTGCTCATGAAGATTGTGCTCAGGAACAATTTTTTTAGTCAGTTTGCAGAATCTGGAATTGGCAGTGTCTGACTACAGAAAATTTTTTAGGATGGGAATGTCTTTGAACTGAAAGAGAGTAGATTTTAGGTGAAATTAGGGGTTAGGAAGAAGTTCTTTTCTGTGAGGGTGGTGAGGCATTGGAAAAGGTTGCCCAGAGAAGCTGTGGGTGCCCCATCTCTCTCTTCATGGCCAGGCTGGATGGGGCTCTGAGCAACCTGGTCTAGTGGGAGGTGTCCCTGCCCATGGCAGGGGGGTTGGAATGAGATGGTCTGTAGGGTCCCTTCCAACCCAAACCATTCTGTGATCTGAAATGTTTATGCAAAATTCTCTTTAAATTACTGTCTCAGTGGGTTACATTTTTATGAATCTCTGGTTTGCCGTTTTTCTTGGAGTTTGCTTTGAAATAAACACTTTGCATAGTGCTTGTTTCAGCTGAAGTCAGTAATTTAGTATGCAGCGTGACTGAAGACTGACTAAATATAGCTGTGAAACTGAAATGATTAAATAAAAGCAAACTTTTTTTGAATTTTACTCTCTTAAGTGCCTTGAAAGAAATTTCCTCAGGCTGGCACCTGTGGAGGAATCTAAAAGCTGGAATCATGCCTTTCCTGAGATGTTCTGCTTTGTTTTTTCATTACTTAAATGGAGTCCCAGCACCCTCAGAAATTCAAGGTATTATCTGCTTTGTATTAAATCAGCTTTTCAAGACATAAACATTAATGGTCAAAATAAATTGCATTTAAACTCTCTTGTCTGAAGAAGCTGATTGAATGGATGTGGGCTTGGTACCAGTGCAGACTCATATCAGCATAATGAAAAAGGCAAAAAAACTAATTTGTTTGTTTTAAAAATGTATTTTTAATATACAGGTAAATCCCATTCTAGATTACTTAAAACAGAAATTGATGGTTTTCTGTTAGTAAGGGAAATGTTGATTATTTCAAAGCTCCTATGGATTGCTATTTTCAAATGAGATCTGCTTTTGCTTGCATTGATTTCATTCAATCAGCATCTGCTAATAATAAATATTAAGGCCAGGTTGGATGGGGCTTTGAGCAACCTGATCTAGTGGGAGGTGTCCCTGCCCATGGCAGGGGGGTTGGAAGTGGATTGGCTTTGAGGTCCCCTCCAATCCAAACCATTCTGTGATATCTCTGTTAATTCACTGTGCCATTTTACACCCCAGATAATCAATGTTAATAGCATACTTTCCTGTCCTCCACATATGGCATATGTAGGGATAGAGTATAAATCTGAAGGTGTTCATAATAAGCATTTTAAATATGAAGTGATGAGAATGACACCTTTTTTGTTTTTCAGTAAACGGAGCAAACCAGTTTGAACACTTATGTAGCTATCTTTCCTTGCCAAACAACCTCATTTGCCTTTTTCAAGAAAACAGTGAGATTCTGAACACGTTAATAGAAAGGTAAGTTGTGGTTTTGTGCTTAGTTTAAATATAATAAAGAATCCTGCACAAGATAGTAGTTTAAGTATTCTCCCAGGAATGCATATGGAAGTGAATTGTATGTGAAAGAAGTGTTTTGAAAGAAATAATTTTGGTTGTAGGGGTTTTTTAATAGATGTACTGTTGATTTTTTTTGCTTATTTGTTTTTCTCTCATCTATTGAAGTTAAAAGCCAATTTTTTTTTTCTTGTAGTTGGTGCAGTAACAATGAAGTAAGAAGATACCTGGAAGGCAAAAGACACGCTATTAGGTAAACACAAAGTGATTTTAAGCAGAGACGGGAAAAAAATTAATGTTGCAGCTGTCTCCAAATATTTTTTCTAATGGATGTTTATTATTTATAGTAACATAATATCTGTTCAGCATTATTGAATAATAAAGATATTAGGGAAGAAGTGATTTTTTTTTTATTTTTTAAGAATAGAAAATATTGCTTAAATGAGTAGATTTTAAAGTCAAAGTTTAATATTGCAGTTTTATTTTGACTGATGGGCAGGAATTAGAGGCCATAAAATTTCTTCTCATGTTTCCTATTACCTTCTACCTTCTGTTGCAAAAAGTATGCTGTTGCTAAAAGATGTATATAACCTTTTTTAAAAATACCAGGCATTGAAGAGCTTTTTAAATTGTCTTTTTAAAGAATCCAATTCCTTCAGTAAAGCCAACACTGAGTCAGTTGCTGAAAAGAAAATCAGCTTTTCATGCATTTGTTCTTGCTGCTCAATTACTTTGAATTCAGAATGCATTTAATACTTAGTGGGTGTAGAAAAGCATTTAGGGTGTTGTTCTTTCTGAAGGCTGAGTAAAAATAGTGGTTAACAATTATCCTAATAATTAGAAATTAATGTGAAGTTCACAGTGCTGTCATTAAAAACATATCCCTGCTTTTTAATCTCCTGTGCTAAATACATAAAGTCAGTCTTTTAACATTGTGCATACAATAAAGCTGTGACAAAAATAAAAATTAATCACTTCATCTGTGAAACACCAGACTATTAACAGAATTTCTTACACAGTAAGAATATTCTGGTTGTGTAATTGATTTCCTGCCACATGTGATTGTTGGGATGTTTTCCATGTGTTACTTTTGCTGGTTCTTATCTGCTCCTCCCAAGCTTATGCCTAACTTGACAGTGATGATTCTTGTACATTGCCTCTGTTACAAACTTCTATTTGCCTTTCATGGTCTAATTTGTATTATTCCTAGACTTGATAATTATTAGAATTTTGTGTATAGTATCTGTTACTTTTAACTATATTTTAAATATATAAGTGTTTGGTATTAAACAGGTCCTTTTCATTGCGTGCATATTTCATCTTTGGGATACAACTTCCCTGAACTTGAAAGTCAAGACTATTTTCCATTCAATATTAGTGACAAAAATAAAATACAAAGCAAACTGATACAAGGGAGAATAAATATTTATTGAAATCTGTAGTGACCTCATAATTAGGTTTCCTAAAAGCATACAAATGACATGTATTTTTCTGACTATCCATCTCTGCATTTTCTCGAATTCATAAAAAATAAGACTAAGAAAAGGGGAGGTGGTTTATTTGAGAGATGTTGTGTGTTCATCTTTTTATGTGCTACCATTTTACTCAATGAATGGTAGAGAAGAGGGAAACTTAAAAAAATTAATTGTTCACAGATGCTGTTAGATGAGTCAGGAAAATATGAATGAGTTTGAATTTGCTTGTGTATTATTCATTGAAATATGAGTGCTGATTTGATTGCTTTATTCCAGCTATGCAAGAGAATCCAACAAATTAATAGACCTTCCGGACGACTACAGCTGCCTCATTAACCAAGCATCCAATTTCTCGTAAGTTGTGTGCAATTACAATGAGCACCCCCAAGTCTGCTGCTCCTTTCCATCCCCTGGGAAGCCTTTAACCTGAAAGTCTCAGAAAATTGTGTATAAAGTCATAAAGCTAAGGGCACATAGCATTTATCAGCCAAACTGCCCTGTATTTCAGTGAAATAGAAATTTC
Organism: Pomatostomus ruficeps; assembly: GCA_013400735.1. Taxonomy (NCBI): domain Eukaryota; kingdom Metazoa; phylum Chordata; class Aves; order Passeriformes; family Timaliidae; genus Pomatostomus; species Pomatostomus ruficeps. Next base: position 176,744 of record VYZT01060159.1, on the reverse strand, counting down.
AGCTGCTAACTGTATAAATGTTCAAAAGTGCTTCTGTACCTTTTTACTGTCTAAAGTTAACACATACAGTGGGTTTCTTTTTCTTTTTTCCCTAAAAAAAGGTGTCCAAAATCAGGTGGTGACAAAAGCAGAGCCCCAACATTGTGCCTTGTGTGTGGGACCATGCTGTGTTCTCAGAGTTACTGCTGTCAGACTGAGCTAGAAGGGGAAGATGTTGGAGCCTGTACTGCACATACATACACCTGTGGTTCTGGAGTGGGCATATTCCTTAGGTAAGAAGCTGAGCACCTCTGCTCTCATTGCAGGGTTAGATGGTGTGTGTAGTCATTGAATTAATGATTCTGTATGTGTGATTGAAGGGTTGGTTTGTAAAGGCAGTGTTTTGTTAACAACAGGGTTGCCTAAAAACTAAAGTGTATTCATCTTCCTGTGCTTTGGTGTAAGATTCTGAGGTTGCTTCTTTGAAGATAAAATGTCATAGAAAGTTTAAATTTCATTTTCAAGTGATTTTGTTTTCCCTGTGTGCTTATTTCTACTCAAGTATTACAAAATGATGAAGGTAAATACTTTGATTTTGTTGTTGTTGCTGCTGCTGCTGCTGCTGTTGAAAACATGAAAATTCATTTTAGTTGTCTTCCTGCACACAGGGAAAGGTTAGATAATGTCTATTTTCGCTTTGACAAAGATTAGTGAGAAGCAAAATTGTGTTATTTTTTTGTGGTTCTGCTGAGTATTTTACACAGACTGCAAATAATATGACACGGAATGACATTGTTTTTAACTGCTACTGAGGAGTTATAACAGGAAGAGAATGAAGGATGTAGTTTTAAAAAAATGTGCCTTTAAAAATCTGTACATGTAGATTATACAGACTGAAAGTAGGTAAGAACTGAAAAAGCTGTGTCTATGAAAGTGTGAGAAACTATTCACCTAAGAATCAATAACTAAATATCTTCTCTCTGTTTCTCTCTAGAGTACGAGAATGTCAGGTGCTGTTTTTAGCTGGGAAAACAAAGGGCTGCTTTTATCCTCCTCCTTATCTTGATGACTATGGAGAGACAGACCAGGGACTCAGGTAAATATTTTAAAAATTATATCTTTTAAAGATAGGAATTACAGAACTATCTGGTTTGGAAAAATGACTTTTAATGTTATCTTTCTATTTTAATTATATAGATAACATTATATTTTGACATTGCTGCTGCATCTAGTATCTTCAGATGTTTTAATGTTAATACGTGGGTTTAGGTCAAAAATATTTCATGGAAGATCTTCCCCAGTTTAAAAACAGTTGTCTTGAAAACTGCTAAAAGTTCAGTCTTTCTAGCATCTGTGAAGTTGCCTAGAAACTAAGGCTGGGAATTTTATTTGTGTCTAGTGCATTTGTTTTTATAACCTGTGTTAATTTAATACCAAGTGAAAATACTATGAGATTATTTTACTTAATGTGGTAGTTCTTTGTCTTAACTTCTATCTCTGCTTCCTATGTGAGGATAATTTAGGGGCCTGATATTGTTAATGCTTGCTACCCCTAAACTGGCCAAAACCAGAGAATATGAACTGCTTCAGCCAGGAAAGGTGGCTGAAAACCTGCATTTGGAGTTCTGTGGGCTGGATGTGAGGTTCTCAGAGGCTGGAGGGAACTGTTGAGCTGTAAGGGAGGGGCACCAGGCAAGGTAGCACTGCAGTTTGCTCATCCAAATACCTGTTGATTTGCTCTGATAACAGAATAATGTTAGAGGGTTATCTAAATATTATAGTATTTTATGGGGTTATCTCATACTTAGTATGTCACACCTGAGTGTTTGTGCTTAGTTGCAGTGTTTTATCATTCCTGATAAGTGTTATCTCCTTTTCAGACGTGGGAATCCCTTACATCTGTGCAAAGAGCGATTTAAAAAGATTCAAAAACTCTGGCAGCAGCACAGTATTACAGAGGAAATTGGACATGCACAAGAAGCAAATCAAACTCTAGTTGGCATTGATTGGCAGCATTTATAATGATTATCTGCTGAAGACTGGAACTTTATTAAAGATTTTTGTAATTCAGTAAGCTTTCCGAAGGAGGGATGAGGAAAAAGTCTAAGGAAAAAACCCCAACAAACTCAGTCCTGTTATTTAATCTTTGTTTTACAATGTATTTCATAAAGATACCAGTTAACATTAATCAAGTAAACTTCTTTCTATGTAAGCAAGTTTTATTAGTCCTGTAATTTGCACTGTGCTTCCTTCACAGAAATGTCTTGGGTTATAAACCTGGGCAAATGAACTTAAGTTTCTGATAAAAAAAGAACGACTCTTTTTGGAAGTCTGACTATGATTTTTCATATGAACTGAAGAGAAAAAGACTGCTGAAACAGAAACTAGATAGAGCACAATTACAGATTGTGTTTTGCCCCTTGCTAGTAATCTGAGCCGGTTTATTTATTATTCTGCATTTTAATACTTACGCTGTGTATACATGCAATGGAATGAAGTAAGGAAGCAAATAATGTAGCAAATGGATGTTTCTGTCTGCATCAGTGGATAATTCACTCTTTCACTTGGTGTATCTAAAAGGATTTTGTCATTTGTACTCTTGCAGCTTTCTTGCTTCCGGTTGTTTTTTAACTAAAAAAAACTAACACTAGCTTTACAAGTAAAACAATTTAATTTAAAGCTTTTTCCAGAGCACTGCACTCCTTAGAATTATGTAGATTTTAATTTGAATTTAGCTGGGAAACCCTTTCACTTTCAATTACGTGATTGGTTATTGGTATTCAAGGATTGACATTGTGCTTTAGAAGTTACTTTAAGATAACAATAATATGTTAAAGTCATGAAAGCTAATTTTATGTTCATTTTCAGAAGCACAGAGGATATTTTCTTCATTTTTGTTAACAGTCAACTTTTAAGGTGCAAATCCCATCTTCTTTTCATTGCAGATAAACTGAGTGGTTTCCTCTGGGTTTGAAGGGCCACAATCACACTGCCCATATTTTTGAGTCTTTCCTTCTCTTTCTTTTTTTTGTTTTTTTTCCCTTCTATTGTCCCATCAAGTGTATTTACTTTTTGGCTTGATTTAAAGCTCTGTAAAGATGTTTGCATATAGTATATTTTATAAATATATTCTATAACTGCGCAGATTTGCACTTGATATGAGGGTGCCTGAAGGCAGTGAGTTTTCTAGTTGTATGTAATTAGACCTCCAAGGTGTCTCTAAAAATCAACATTATGCTTACTGATTTAAAATAAAATCCGTTACCTTTCTCTCTCCTATCTTCTGACAAATTAGTAAAATCTTAATTTACATAGTTCTGTTTCCTTAATAGTCTGTGGTTCTTTTAGTTAAGTCTTAATTTCTGACTACGTCTCAGCCCAGATAAACAATTCCCTTCATTGTCTGCCAGGTCTTCAGTTACACTTGGTCTGACTGAATTGTTCCTATTTTTACAGATTTAATGCTTCAGATAAATTTTGTATATTCATGGTGTACAGGACAATTTTTCAAATACTCAGTAATAGTATTGAGTGAAGATGTGAAGTATCAAATAAAGAAACTTGGCCAATGTGGGTTTCCTTTTCTTAACAACAGTACAGACTACTTTTGTCTCTATTAGCTGTCATAGCTAATGATCATTTATATATTGCTGTCACTTTTTATGAAGAGACTTGGAGAAATTGCAGGGAAAAATGACATTAATGCTTTATCTCTGCCCTTTCCCTACTTAAGTTGGTTGACATACCAGCAATTTTCTGTGCATGGTACTTAGAAATCCCACTTTTTTGGTGATGTTACTATTCCTTTGCTTTTTAAGCTATGTGCCACAGTTTCAAATAATGTGTAACTGCATTGAAAATCTCTTTTCCTGTAATCATAATATTAAAAAGATAATTGATGATTCTGACAGATTTCTCTGTGCAAACCAAAATGTTGACAGCAAGAAGGATTTTTTGTTTTTCGTCTGGGATCAGAGTTGGAGACTACAACCACAAATAGTTGCAAAGTAAACAATCTTTTTTTTTTGCAATTTGGTCATTCTTTTCTCAAGACTTCTGTTTTCTGATTTGTTTTGCATGTGTTTATATTAATGTAGAAATATTTATATATAACGTTGTTTCAGTATCAGGGAAATAATATCTGTAATAAATTGGCTATAGCTTTAATATTTATGGATTACGTGTACAATCTAGAATGTATTATGTGTTTGGGGGGAGAAAAAAAAAAAAGAAAAACAAACCCCACAAAGATTCCCAAATACAAAACCATCATAACAAAATACAAAACAAAGCTGAAAGCATCAAGTATGTGCTTTTCATGTCAACACTCAAAAGTACTTTTTAAATGTTGTTTTTAGAATTTTGCTGAGCTTGTTCCTCAAGTATGCCCCTTGTTAATCACGAGCTGACAGAAATACCTGGATGTGCAACATCTGCAATTCCCTGGCTATAAATGTAAGATGATTATATTATTAGTGTCACTTGCTTCAGTCAGCTAAACCTTTCTTGACCTCTACAAAAAAGTCTAATCATCTTTTTAGAGGGTTGTAAGTTACATTTTATAAAGGGATAAGGGTTGAGGTTCACATCAGTAATGTTATTTACTCTGTTCATACTAGAAGATAACACTTTTTACTCCCCCCCAGTCTGCCACAGGAGGCTCTTTCTCACTCTGCTGGAAGTCTGTAACCAAGATAACAAACTTCTGATGCCTTATGACTTTTGCCAAGAGCCAGTGCTCCCACAGCTCTAATACAGCTTCGTGGGATGTTCCAGGGAGTTTGGCTGAGACGAAGTGCTCGTGTATTCTCAAGACTATGGACCATTTCAGCTCTCCTCTGGTTCTCTGCAGTTCCTCCCATGTCCCTCAAACTAGCCTTCAATGCTGATGACTAAGCAAGTAAATTTCATGTCTTCTCACTTTAACACTGGGAACAACCTGGACCTGAAGGGTTCAGTGTGTTCCTGCACTATACAGGTCATTCTTTTCCTGGGACAGTGGACATGGAGTGTGCAGCTGCACAGACCCTTTTATGTCCTTTCACATTCAACATGAAGCCCTGCCAGCTCTTGTGCTCCAGCCCTGGCATCTCATTTTAAGTGCCTTTTATTTTATGTTAAATGACAGTGTTTTGTTTAGGAGCTCTATGAAAATTTTCTCTGCGGCCTGAATGTGTAGAGGAGAAGCTGAACGCTCGACCTACATTCAGCATTAAATCCCATCTGTTTTCCTTTATGGAAGATTAAATTGTACAAGGGGAGTTGCATCTCAAATCTCTTCACAGTAGTGTCGTGTCATGATCAACTGAGTTTTCAGTCAGCCTGCCTTCTGCCCTGGACTCTCCTCTGCTCCTTTCTAGGAATTGCCTTCAGCAGGAAATGGTGGCTCTCTGATTCTCTGTTGAGATTATTGATTATAGAAGTCAAATATGACAGCATTAAACAGTTTGGGCTTGAAAATCAACCCCTGGGGAATTCCACCTGTAACTGGTTGGCTTCCAACTGTGCATTGCCACCCTTTGAGCCTGAAAATCCAACCAAGATTTTGTCCACCGTGCAGTCTGCCTCATTTACATCTCCCAAACTGGTTATGAGGATGTCAGAAATCATATTGAAAGTTCTTCTAAAGTAAGACATCTATACAGAGAAAGCATTTTACAGCAGCAAAATATATAAAAATAGACACAAGGAGGCAAGCTCTGGTAATAGCAAGAGATACTGGGCTCATCTTTTTGGGGCTTCTATGGGTCCTGGGATCTGAGTACTTTTGTATTGGAATCAGCTTGGCTTTTGTTGAGCCAGTCCTGCATCATAGTGGGAATGGCATGGTGCTTTTCATATCTCAACTGGCGTTGAAGGAGCTTTCCTAGGGAGGCATCTACATTCCTACCATTAGCTGTTCAGTTCCTCAGCTCTCTGTGGTGATTGTCCCAGAGTTCCTCTGGATGCTGTGTGGAGAAAGTTGCACACTTCATGGGAACAGCACTGGATTCAGTTACTATCCAGGCTTGCCTTCTGCAGGACTGCTTCCAGGTGCCAAAGGAGTGGTGCAAGCCAGGGGGCCTGCCAGCCACCCCTCTGCATGCACAGCTGACACGTTGCTGTTTGGCTCTGCTTTCTCTGGGTAGCTGGTTCAAGCTGTATGGAATGGCTTCCACGTATCCTCAGGGACAGGCACACAGAGAGGTTGCTTAGTGATGGGAAGTCTTACAGGCAAGTTGTCTCTAGAGAAATGTCTCTCTTACCATGAATTCTTTTTGGTTGGGTTTTTTTCCTGTTGATATTTGAATGTTGAGGAATTAGAAAGAGTAGAGTTGGCTTTTGTTTTTGGGCTGTGTTCACGCAACGGCAGGAATAATCTCTCAGGAAGAACTTCGTAAATAGGTATTGCTGAAACAAAAGCTGTCCATCTGTTAGTGCCTGATGGAAGCCATGTGGGTTGCAGGGATAGCACACTTTCATCTCCAGCTGCTGATAACTTCAAGTTGTTGTTGTTCTTGTTTGGGGGGAGATGTCGTGTGTTGGTTTGGGGAGCAGGCAAGGGCATCACGGTAAGCCTGGGATAACTACGTGGAGTTGCCTGCCTAGCTGCTGGGACTGCAGGGAGAGCACACACCTCAGGCAGCTCTAGAGCTTGGAGGCATGGCCAGGAGGAACTGGAGCCTCTCTGCTTCTCCTTGCTGCCAGCCAACAGCGCCCATGGAGTCTGGGGGTTCTGCTGTTGTGGAAGTTTGAACTGTTGGGTCAGGGACAGGGAAGAACTTCATGTCAGTGGGGTAGTTGGGGATCCCAGCCTCAGCTGAGGCTCTTGATCTGTTAGTGCTTTCCTTCAGACCAGGTTCTGGAAGTTCATCCATGGGAAAACTCTCAGAGGCCTGACTAAAAGTCCCACAGAGCTGTGCTTTTCAGACAGTTAAGCAGCTTTTTCCAGTAAGGGGAAGAAGGCTTTTTTTTTTTCCAAGGCTAAGAGTCAGAAGAAATAGTGATTCCTTGTTCTGCTTTGGGAGAATCAGTTCTCTGGTAGCAAATTAATGTGTGACTTTTATGCAACTGTATTGAGCTAGTTTTGTTGATAATACTATTTTTCACCTTACAGCAGTCAATATGTATTTTTAAAATGTGTTACAGGCTGATAAAGGAATATAAGCTGCAGTAAAACAGTTCAGGTTTTTACAAAGCAGGGCCCTGTGATTACCACATGTTGGGTGTGCACTGTACCTCTCTGATTATGTCAGGAGTGTTCTGATGCCGCCCAGTGCCCCTTTATCACCAGCTGGCCCTGAGAAGTATCTGAGTATTCATGAGGTATTTATTACGAAAGCTCAGTACTGAAACATCCTCTCACTTCACTTTAGACCCTATAGAACAGCATGGTAATTTCATCTTATTTCAGTTCCCCGTATCCACCCACACACACGGACACCAAGGGGTGTGTGTCCAAGTGGTCTGGCCAAGGCAAGGTGCTACAGAGGACAGGAGCAGTGGCTTTTGGAAATGTCTTTTATATTTTCTGGGATTCAGTAGGACCTCTGGGGCTAGGTTTTGCCTCAGTATCCTGCTTCACCCATCCTAAATCTTAAGTACGGCTGCCTGTTGGCTTTTCCTGTTTCAGGTTCCCTAGCTCGTACATAATACCGTGAAGAGGAAAGGCACACACCACACACTCTCCCTCTAGTTGCTCAGCACAGGTCTGCTGCTGAGAAGGCAACTGTACCACGGCCATTTGGAGCTCAGGCTTCCTGGGCTGGGTGGAAACAACACATTCCTCAGCATCTTCCCACTTTATTGCTGTCAGTCACATCCCTTGTTACCCATACATGCTGCTCTTTAAAGGCTTGCTCAGTTATTTCTTCTGCTGTTTCATACACGTGCGTTTCTATTCATACTTCATTTATTGCAGTTTCAACATTTCTTCTACAAATCTTTGTTCCACAGATAAAAACTGCTTTGTATATTTTTATCTTGAGGCTTTTGCATATTCATCCTCTTATTTTTTTTTTTCCTGCTCTTCTGCCACCTTTCCCCCTCTCCTGGCATGCCAGCATTAGATGCCCAAATCTTACATCTTTGATGGAGAGATTTGTCAAACACTCCTCTCTTGGAGGAAAAAAGAAGAGGGAGAGCATGAGGAGTTTCGCAGTGCGCCAGGTGTAGGAGCTACGAAATGGCAAGTACTGATCTTCGTCTCCATGACAGCAATGATTAAATGTTACTTTTTCATCAGTTTGTGAATATATATTTTCACAGTCTCTTTTCAGACAGCGTGAGCTCGGAGGTGGTAAGTTTTCCAGCTTGTCCTTTGCGTGGGATCCTGGAAGGAAAGCCAGACTGGGTAGAGAGCCCCGGGCAGGGTGGGACAGCTGAGCTCAGGTTAGGGATGGTGTCTGTGCAGACCACTGCGGGATATTTTAGTGACTTATAAAACCAAAGTGTTGATTTGAAATCAACCATGTATTTAAGGAACAATGTGTGAAACGTATTTCTGTACTTGCAGTACTCTTAAGTGTGGAGGATGGTAAAGTGTGTTAATGAATAGGAGAGAAGATTATATAAAAATAATGAGGGCGAGGGGATCAGCAATGTGTTCACTGATGTAATTCACTGATGTCCTCTAACTAGAGATGCCTGCATTAGGAAGGTAATGTTTGCTCCCTGTAAAGACAGCTCCTAGAAGCCTGTGTTTTCCTGCAATGATTGTATTAGAGTCTTGGAATGAATGTGCAATTTAGCACAAAATACACTAGAAGAAGAAAAAATCTGCAATAATTACTAGCCATCTACTTAATGCTGTTGAACTAGTCAGGCATCTCATCTGCGTGTAATAATTCCTTCCAGGTCAGGTCTTGGTAATTCATAAAGTGCTGAAAGCTTGGAACACGGCATGAACTCTGAACCACAGAACTTTGTGTTTTATTTTCTTTTTCTGTGTACTACTTTGTAATGCAGGCTTTGAGCTCCATTCTGTCAGCTTGAACAGGATGGAGCTGAAAACAAGGAATTTTGAGGGTTTTTTTCCTAATGGAGTGGTAAATGGTCTACACTAGCAACGTGTGTGTCACTTGGAGCATGCAGAAGCACAGAGTGTTCAGCTGGGAGGCTGGGGGTAACTGCTTCTAATGCCAGCATGTGTGAGACAAACATTTCTGTGTGGGCAGCATTCCAAGTTGTTGAGCAGATGTGGAAGAACAGTTATCCAGGTGTTGAATGGTAACACATCCATTCAGGACAGCAAACCCAAGACCCAGTGTGATTGCTTCATTGCCCTGGAGCACAGTGGGTGATCAGGGTGGGATGCCCTGCTCCAGGCATGGCTGCTGAGGTGCACCTGGCTCCCAGGCTTGTGGTGAGAGGAGGATGGGATTGAATCCTGCTCTCAGAGATTCAGGATCCACTTGTAAACCTTCACCAGTGACAGAGACCTAGCTGTGAAGTATCTGAGGAGGGTATGTGGCACTGGGAATGCCTACCTGTGTAAGCAGCACTCCTGGTTGAGTGCTACCTTGTGAAGAGGGAGGGGACACAAAGTTGTTTTGTCCCACTGGAGTCAGGGATATGGTGTGGTAGTAATTATTTGAAATCTAGACATACCACTGCAAATTTTTTCCTGAACAAAATACTTCCTGAAATGCATTTAATCCATTTTTAATATTGCCTAATCTCAAAAATAATCTAAAATACTCTAAAATAATAAAAAATAAGAAGCTAGAGAAATAGAGAATAAATTTGAATTTTAAGTCCTAATTACATTTCACATTCTGGGGTTAAAACAAGAAATGCTGTCATAATTTACTTAAAATACGCCAACAGCAACATTACAGAATAAATTTTACTTATGCTCTTGATTAATTTATGTAATTAATGAAAGATTCATTCATACAAAGTTGTGAATTCACCGTGTCCTTGTTGCTATGTCTTCCCTGTGTTTTTTTCAGTTTTAACCTTAGCCTGTTATTTGTGCCGGAGAGAACACGTGTGTAAATGAGAAACCTCACACCCGTTTGGAAAAGTGTTTATCTAAGGCAGAGCTGTGCCACCCTCTGGACAGGTTATTTGGGCAGCTGGGAAGGCAGGAGGCGATTTGTAAGAGGAAAAATTTGTGTTTGGGGACTGTGTGTGCCCTGGAACCAATGAACACAGCCAGAGTCTCCTTCCAGCTTGTGTATCCTGACACTGCTGCCTGGCTGGAATGTGGGCTCTGTGTGTCTCCAGCCATGAAGGACTGCATTTCTTTGGCACTGCTGTTAAAGTCTGTATCATCACAGATTTCAAAGTGACTTCTGTGGTTGTTTGGGTTTTTTTTTAAGAATTAAACATTTTCCCTCTATTACCAAGGGAGTCAGTCTGGGGAATTGTGTGCCTGAGTGCTTTGTTCTCCTCTTTTCATCACCCTGCAGCTGCAGTTGTGCCTTTCCAAGTTTCATGTGCCCAGGTCTCCTCACTTCTGCTTTGCAGCGCTTGACCCTGTTTTCCTGGGGATGTGGTGCGTGGTTGCCTGGTGCAGAGGGTGTGCATCAGTCTGGTGGCAGGCTGCAGACCTGCCTTTTGGTCCTTGTTTCACTGTTTGACTTGTCCCTCTGATTCCTGCACCACTCTTTGCTCTGGAGAGCTTTGAGAATAAACTGTGGAAATGTACTTCCTCGTGGTTTATGGATTATCCTCTTAGTAGAAACAATCGGGCAAGAGTAGTTGTTTGAGTGTGCTTTGCAGGGAGCTGGTGGGATAGGAGGTGGGAGTCCTGCTTAGCCTTCATCTGGCACCAAATATGAGGGGGGGACTTCAAAAAGGGGGTGTTCCCCAGGGCAGGGTGCTGCAGAGTCTGGGATGGAGAGTGTTCAAAGCTGAGCTCCAGGCCAGGGTTTCCTCCAGATTTCCCACCTCACAACTCTGCTTTGGATGCAGCTTCAGTAACCCCTATGAAATGACATGGGAACAGCAAATGCAGGTGCTTTGAGAGAGGCGTTTTACTGCTTCAGTGTTTCAGTCAGTCCCTGAACACTATAGGTCTGATATAATTCAAAAATGTTCCACGTAGGCATTACTTCAGATTTGAGATTGCTGTTGCCAGAAATAAATTTGCCTAAGCCTGTGTCTTCCCCACAGGGAGCTGTTATCACATGGTTCCATTCTATTTTTCTGGCCTTATCTCTTAATTAACTAATCTCTAATAATGCTCTTTCTTTTTTTTCTTTTTTTTTTTCTTTTTTTTTTTTTAATACGCATTTGTGATCCATCCCCGTTTTCCATTGATTATGCTAAGAGCAGTGTTGGCTTCTTCTACAAAACAAGCAAGTTGGGTGTGAATCAGTAACTGTTTTGCTGGGATCCCTTTTTCTTTATATCAGCCTTGAAAATCTTCCCAGCCCATCAGCTAGGAAGTCTGTGGTGCCTGTGAGCCCGATATAGCATTCCCCTGCTCTTTGCTAAGCTGCACACATGTATTTGTGTGGTATTACAAAATGCCCAAGCTCATGTAATGCACGGAGGCTAATCTTATCAATTGTATTAAGGCTACTTAAGAACTAATAGCTTTAAGGAAGCTGTTTATATTTCCTCCTTTAAAGCACTTTAGTCAATGTTCTGTGTCCCTTCAAATAAATGTCATCAATAAAATACTGCACTTTTTGTCATTTCTTTTAAAAGTGATATTTCTTAAGAGTTGACACTTCAAGGCCTTGAGCTGGCTTTCAGATCTGGGTACTTGGATTTAAGCTGTTAATCCATATGGAGGTACCTAAAAAGAAGTGGCCCGGTTTGTGTGAATTAAGCTCACATCCTTCTGAAGTTTATTAGTTTGAAAATCAGGGCACGGCTCTGGAAGTTGTCGGATTGCTGCAGGGAGATTTGACTTTGTGAGCTTTAGACTTAAATTTAAAATAAGAACAATGTGTTCTTTTGAATGTCCATTGCAAGTTAGATTTAAACAGGGGGAGAAAAAGAGGTTATAAACCCAGCTGATTGTCAAAGATCCTGAGGATGCCAGTGGTTTCACAGGTTGAGCATGACCAGAACATCATGTTCATGGTTGTGAAGATGTTTTAATAGAGGATACTATTGAAATAGTACAGCAAATTCTGTTTCTAGTAAGAGGCTGGTGATTTAGGGGTCTGCTTGCACATCCTGAGCTTATTTGGGCACATGAAAAGAGGAAGGTTTGCTTTCTTTCAGAGCATTATATAGAGGCAGGGAAAACCTTCCCATATATAGGAACACATAAAACAGATGCAAAGAATGAATTCAGAAGGAAAAAGTCAGCAGTAATGCAAATTAAAGAAATCTGTATTAAATTGTATATATTTAAACATTTTCTTTAAAGAGATCTTTACTTGCAATAACATTTTAATACCTAAATTTACATTTGCAGTCAGCAGAAATATCTTTATCTAGAACAGCATTTGCAGTATCACAGTAAATATGTGTAAGATTGGACAAGTGATATATTACATGTAATATTTTACAAAGCAGTCGTATTACAATCTTGTGGTAATCATAAGATGTCACAAAGATCTTCATCAACCAAGAGGCTTTATTTTAGACAGCATTAGCCCATATACTCTTTGTTCCCTGGTTACAGTACTGTTCTTCGTAAACCTGTCTCAGATGGTCTCTTTACCTGATACCATTGTTCTGAGAACTGACTTCTCCAGTGTGGCATTCAAAGAATGGTTTGAAAATTTGTTACGTTGCTTTAGCAATAATCTGATAAAAAATAGAGACCATGAATAATTGGACAGTCCTGTCTAAATTAGTGGCCTAAGCCAGATTTCTAGGGCAGCAATAAATCTAGATCTCTTTGAAAAGTCAGACGTCTAGTCAAATAACTGGTATAGATCACAGCTCGCTGAAGCCTCACAAGGAAAGACTGTAATTAATCCTTGTAATGCAGCTCCTATCCACATGTGACTCCTCTGAGAAGCTCTTCTCTGGCACATGTGGCCTCATTGTGTGCCATCCACAGTCCTGTTCTTCTCTAATGGACCGGCTGAGAGGGGCAGCCAGCCCAGTGATGTCCTACTGAGCAGGGAGGAGCTGCTCTGGCCTGTACAGTTCTGTCCCTCAGCAGAGCAAGAGACGATAGGCTGTGGTGAGTAGCAAGTTGGCCTTTTGTCAGTGCCCTTGTCCTAGTCAGTCTTGTGCACAGAAGAGGAGAGTGACTTTTTGATTCATTACTGTAACTAAATTCATGATCATAACTAAAGTTAAAAGCTTCGACCAGCTTCAAGAAAGTGAAAGGACACCACAAACACCTGTCAAAATCAAACCTTGCGTGCAGGTGCCCTGAAACAGCCTGGGCACTGAGATGGAAACTACAGCTTGATGCACGGACACATCCCTACCTGTCCTGCCATGAACTGATCTGTCCATCCTAGGAGGAATTTAGACAGAAGCCAGAGGAGCTGAGTGCTGCTGGGGCAAGTGCACAAGTGATGAAGAACGAAAACCAGTGGGCTGTGCAATGGTTACCCAGCTGCAAACACTGCTCCCTGTGCAGGCCAGCCACCAGCCAGGGAGAAGGGACTCACTGGGAAACCTCTCCCAGCTACACCCCCGAGAAGGAGAGGGTTTCCACAGCCACGGTAAAGATCAGTGTGGTGCCTGGCTTGCAGGGAGGGACTGAGGTGTCTGCAATCACTGGTGCAGGATTCTCCAACGAGGGTTGTTCTCTCAGGTTTCTTTCCCTTTAGCTGAAATTATCTGGCAGCTGAAAATAAACTCAAGATGATGCTCTGTTCCCTTATTAGAGGCTCCACACCACAGCAAACTCTTTCCATATTTTATTCCAACTTGGTATATGAGAACAGGATCCTCCAGCTATGACAGTATGTTTGGAGAGATGCAGCATATGCAAAATGTGCCTTCCCTTTTATTTAAAAGATATAATGATGACTACCCTCTCACTGATAAAAAAAGTAAAATTTGCACATTGGGGATTGATTTAAACTGTTTTCCCTGGCCTGAAAGGTTGAGGCTTGATGTACTTGTGGATGAATGGTATCCATTTTCTAGGCCCCTGGAAAATATTTAAAGTGTGAGTTCTAAGTGGCCTGTCTGGCTTTGGGTTTGTTTTTTTCTTGCCTTAAAAATAGCTGGGCTTGAATATTCTGGAGCAACTTATGAGATGACATACTCTGTAAAATTTCCAGAGTAACCGTAACTGGCACATGCTCATAGCCTGGATTCCACCCTCTACAAGATGAATCTTCTAAGCTTCTGTGAAGAGTTTAAATACAAGGTGAAGCATACGTCTACAACACATGCATTCAAGATATACAGCCTGCAAAAAACCCTGAGGAAAAAACCCCATTAATCTTACCTGAATGTTGTTTTCATGATCCTTGGCTGCTTCATTAAATTACAATTTTTTCTTAGTACATAAATTCTCAGCATAAGTTTGCATTTTGTTCTATGTACATATTAAGAATACAGCAGAAAATACCATTGCTTAACACATTAACAAAAATCACATATGAAAGGTTTGTCAAAATACCTGTATACTAAGTTATATACAATTCTGGAAATCCTTCTTTCTTTGAATTCCATCATGATACTCTCCAGAAACCCAATCTGTTTGTCCTTAAAAGCTGAAGTACAGAAAGTATGCTGATGAAACAACTTGAGGAAAAAATATTAACTTCTCAAATTCCACTTTTAATTTCAAAATAAGATGGAGGAGATCACTGTGTGATGCCAGCAATATTTTTTTAAATTTTTTTTTCTTAAACTAACTGTCTCTGATAAGGGAACATGTGGATATCGCAAGTCCTAGTTGGGGTCATATCCCCAAAAGGATATGGATATGGTGTACTCACATTGTGGATAAGTGTTTTATCCCAAGGTGCACTATGTTGATGGCTCCCATGTAAAAAAGTGAACATGTGTAGAAATTTTTATTCTGGTGGTTGATACATAGCTTTTAAGATGTAGATATATTCACAATTCTCAGTTTGTGCTATTTTTCTCTGAGAAAAAGTCCACCTCAATGAGCAGCTCAACTGACCGTTGTGATGGCTGGCGTCTTCCCACCTTCCTCTCCTTCGGCCCCTTCGGCTCCTGCTTCCACCTGGTTGAACTTACCCAACTTTTTCAAGTTCTCCAGCGCGGATTTGAAAGTGTCCTTCAGGCTGTTCTCCAGGACCCACCCCTCGCTTTCACATTCAGGGTCTTCGGGATTGGCGATGCTTTCCAGGGAGGTGTGCAGAAGGCGCAAGCCAACCATCACTGACATCTGTGCCAGGCAACGGGAAAGGCAGAGAGCGTCAGCCAGGCCTGGACACGCCCATCCCACCCTCACCTGTGGTTGTTTGGGTCAGCCTGGGCTGCTGCTGTGGGCAGCACCTCTGAGGGGCTGGGTGCCCCGGGGACCTCTCCACGCTCCTGGTCAGTGTCGGTGCCTCCCGGGAGGTTTTACTGCAACCCTGGCTGCCCTGTGCGCTGGATGTGCACAAAGCAGGTTGGATGTGCAACAACATCCTTGGCCACCACCCACTTAGCTTTAACTAAATATTTACTGTGCATTGACCTTAATATGTGTGGTGAGTATATTAAACTGATCAAAGACATTTTCATGAATTGGCATCTCTGCAGAATGGAGCAGCATTAGGATTTGAGCCGTCAGTTTGTTTGCTTCGGATTCTGTTTTAACATAGGTATGTGCAAATAAGGAAACCAAGGCAGCAGGTTATTTCCCCCTGGTTCAATCTAAACATTTATATTTCTGATTAAATATTACCTAGTCCCAGCAGCCCTGACAGAGACTTTTTCTACTGTACAGTGTAACACCACTGACACTGGCAATACCCTGCACCCGTCTCCAGAAAGAAAATGTGTTCTTAGCCAGTCTCCTGCCTTCTAACATCATTCAGAACAATCTGACCTCACCCTTGTGGTGCTCATGAAGAAAGGTGATTGATGAGTGAAGGAAGGAAAGAAAAGAAAGAAAAGAAGGAAGGAAGGAAGGAAGGAAGGAAGGAAGGAAGGAAGGAAGGAAGGAAGGAAGGAAGGAAGGAAGGAAGGAAGGAAGGGCAGCTCCCAGAAGAGGCAGCCTGGAGATGTGGTAGAGCAGGTGGTTGGGATGGCACAACTGTAAGATTGGTTGGGTCCTTTACGTGCTGGGCAGAGCTCAGACGGAGAACACCTACTGCTGCCAGGACCTCATAGGATTTGTTCCCTAGGGGAGGTATGATGTCTCCGTTACCCTATCCAATTTCCCATGGAACTGATTACCTTTGGTCCTCCTCAACCCTGATAGCTAAAGAGGCCGGCAGATTTGAGTTAGGATTCAGCCACATGGTGTGGCCAATGGCAGAATTCACATCTGGCTTTTGGACTCGAGGGGCTGCCCAAGCATGTGCTTCCATGGACCCTCCATCAGTCTGTCTTCTGTGGTCAGCCCACTTGTGCATGATCAGTGTCTCCAAACTCTTGGGAGACTAAAGCTACACTTGGCTACTCTCAAAATTTGCAGATGTTCATATTTCTCTGCCTTCACTCAAGATCAAAAAGGAAAAAACATTGGTCAAACAAACAAGCTACATCAAATACTTCCACATCCAAAAGGCAAATTTGCATACAGCTTTCCACAGGAATGTATGACTAGCCACACTTTGGCCACTAGGGAAGTTTCTAGTGGCTCTGAGTCTAGAAATAGTCTCATCTAGCTGATACTATGATGACTTAAATCAGTTAAAGCACTATTCTATAAAAGTCACAAGAAGTGACAAATCCCATCACGAGTTAGTCTTGGGATTTAAAGCCTTTGACATCTTCCTTCCACTCTGATTCCCAGTTCTGCTGCTCTCACTCGTGAGACTGATATCTTTGAAATCAATGGTTGTTGCCAGTGCAGATTAACAGGGCTGCATGCAGGAAATGGCCTCCACGTTGCTCTCTACTTGTGCTGCCTCGCTGCATGTCAGCAAGGACTTTGTTTTGTGACTGACTTGCCAAATGCCACCATTTGAGAGCCAAAGCAGGTGCACTGGCTTCCTGGATGGCTCTAAGTCACTAAATATGATCATGCTTTTAAAAAGGAAGGTGCTTGTGCAGCATGGAGCATCTGACCTGTCCTTAGATGAGATTTTGTGACATTTTCTCTCAGTTTAAGACTTTGTTTTCTTAGAAAACTTTCTAAGCAAGATTTTGAGTCCCTGAAGTTAAGATTCCTTAAAAGCTTTGCAAAATGTCTGGGCTCTTGTTACTCCCACTGACCTGAGCCTGCCTTCTCTGCCAGGTGAGAAGAGAGTCCAGGAAATTTGAGACAAGCATCTGGTAAATTTGTCTACCTCCTATAAGATCACAGAGAGTCTTGGAACACCAGTTTAGCTGAAGTCTTGCCCCAGGGAAGGCATAACCCCACGCACCAGTATATGCTGGGGATGACTGGCTGACAACAGCTTGGCAGCAAAGGGCCTTGGGGCTCGGTATAACACTAAGTGTCCACGAGCCAACAATGTGCCCTTGTGGCAAAGTGGGAAAATGGTATCCTGGGCTGCATTAGATGAAGAATTGCCAGCAGGTTGAGGAATGTGATCCTTCTTCCCCTCTGCTCAGCCCTGGTGAGGCCACAGCCAAACCTCCAGCCTTAACCAGTCTGGGAACTGTATATTTGAGCTTTACCACAGTCCAGCACAGAAGGCTGGGGTGTCAGGGCCCCAGAGCAAGGCCAGTCCTGCTGCGTGGTGACTCCCCTGTCACAGAAACTCTTGGCATTTTACAGCAACTTCAAAACACCAGGAAGAACACGGCCACAGTGTTTCTCCAGGGCAAGGGCTGCACAGGCTGGGCTGGTGGATCCCTGCACCACAGCATGCTCAGCCTCTCCAGCTGGGCCAACAGAGCAAACTGTGTCCATCTGTCCATCTGGAGGGCCCCTGCTGCCTTTGGGCTGGTTTTGGAGATTACCGGTAATTCACTCCTACTGTTCAGTGCATCAGAGAGTTCTCTTTCCAGCACAGGATGTGCAATGTACCTCCTGTGAATGTCCCAGTGCTCTCCTAGAGATCAGTCTGGGCCAGATCTGTGGCACATGTGGGGTGAATCCCAGGGTCCTGGCTGTTGCAGCAGCTGTGACCTATTGAGACCCACATGTTTGTACAGGTGGAGGACCTGGAGCATCTCATGACCCAGCCTCAGCCCTCTATTCCTTTTGAAATGCACTATTCAGGGCACCCTTGAACCCCTCTTTTCCTCTTTGCTGGCTGAGGCAGGTCAAGAAGACGTCCAGGCTTGCTCTTCTTGACCTTCTGCAGTGAAGCCCATCTGTTTGCCAGGGTTTAGCCTGAAGCGGCTTAGCCAGAGCAGGGTGTGATCTTTTTTTGTCACCCTCATGACCGGTTGTCACTCACGAGAAGCCTACAGCTTTTGTTAGGAAAAGCAGCTTCTAGATAATATATTATCATTCTTTTCAAGTAGAGGTTTTGATATTTCAAAATAGGTTCATTCTTCCTGGTGCCTAATACAGAAAGGTGAAACATAAATGGCCTTTCCTGAGGTCCCGACACCTGTTTGGCACGTTACCTTTTTCTACAGCTCAGAATAACAGCTGTGATTAGTATTTCCCTCCATGATCTCTCCCCCTTCCCACACCTCAATTTCACCAACCTAGCTGGAAGAGTTCCCCATGGCCCTCAGAAGGACTTTGCTGGAAAAGAACTTGGTTTGAGTCCGTGGTGGCTGCAGGTGTAAAGCAACCCAGGATTTTGCTTTTGCACTTTTCTGTAACTTCCCAGGAAATCAAAGGGGATATGAGAACCATAGAGCCAAAGGGGATATGAGAACCATAGAGCCAGTGTAACCACTGCCCCCTGGGCTCACACTGTTCAGACCCACACTTACCTTGGCCAGGAGTTGGGACCTCTGCTGCCCTCCTACTCAGCATAAAATTGTTTCCTATCCTGACTGGAACTTAAAGGAAGTGGTTCTATTTCAAAAGTGGTTATATTTCAAGGGAGACTAAATTAACGTCTGTCCCCTATTTGCTTCTTCTCTTCAAAGTTTGCCTTAAAAGCAAAGAGAATTTCAGACCCAAATCTGGGCCCTTTATGGTAGAATATCAGACAAGTCATAAATAGTCACAAGGACAAGTTATTGTAACCTGGGATCGCATTGTTTCTTTAAAAGTTTTGCCCTAAAAGTCCTCTGATTGCCTGAAAAAAAGTCTCACCTTTTATTTTGAAAAAGACAAAGAAAGGAAGATCTTATTTCTCATTATGCCACAGGCTGAAAAAAAACCCCAGGTGTACTTTGAAGAGTTAGACATAAAATACTGCATTTTTATCACTGGTATTAATGTTAACATATCACTGTCATTAATCTCTTGCAAGTTAGCAAAGGCATGTTACAGGTTCCTAGTCCTGATTTTTTGCAGCTGGCATTGGTATTTTTGTGCATTTTCCACTGGAGTTTTTGAATTTCCTCATGACTTTCAAATACAGTTGAAATTCCCCTATCTCCAGGAACTCTGCATTTGACTCTGGGCTAAAATAAAGACCTTCTCTTTCTTTTCTTAACAGAATAAGAGTGCAAAGAGGTAGTACATTTCTCTGCAGTTCAGAGCAGTTATTTTTAAAACAACGAAATGTAGAGTAACTTTATGATATTTTTTTTCAGTTCACAGATTTAGGTAGGTGTTTATTTTCTAAAAAGCATTTTCATTCCTGGAAGGCTGTAGGCCAGTGCTTGTATCAAAATGTAACTCATCTTTTTTTAATTTGCATGTATCTACATTTTTTAAAAGGCAGCTGAATCATTTAAAATAGGCAATGCCATTTGCAAGCTGCCATTCCAAGGGTTGGAAAAGATCTGCTGCACCCCTAGGAGCTGCACCCTCCCTTTTACCAGCAGGTCCTGCCTGATCTGCACATCCAGCACCTCACGTGCCAGCCCTCGTGCCACTGGCAGCCCACACTCCCTGAGCATTAGTGTTGGTTAAACACCCTGGCTGGAAAACTGGCCATCTCCCAGAGGCAGGAGGACATGCCTTCCTCACACCGGACCAACAGTATTTGAGCTGCGCTTTGGGTTATGGTGCCCACAGACACCTGCCTTAGGCAGTGTTGGCACCTGTTTGCACTTGCATTGTGGTTTTGGGAAGCAGAGTAAAATAAATTTAATCCACCTGCTCCACCTAAACCACTTTTTCTGACAAAAAACCTTGGGGGAGCTGATGAAGGTCCCCATGCTGCCTTGAAATCGTTCCATTGTACGTGGCTTAAAGTCTTATTCAGCGTGTACACCCTTTAAGTGCACTTTCTGTCTCATTAATTCCTGTCATATCTTTCTGATGTGCTGCTTTTCCTTGTATTTCTCATTCCCCATAAATGGTCACGCATGTAAAATGAATGCATCTGGGCAGCAGAGCCCTCGCACTCTCTTCTCTTTGACAGAAAGTCACTCCCTTTTCCCCTCTTGCTGTGGGATACTCGAGGCTCTGGCCCCTGCTCTACAAGAGAGGTCTGTGATCCCACACCCACCCCAGCTCTGTCTCCAGCGTGGGACTTTCCCACCCTTACTCAAATGTTAACTATTAGATGTTTTCTCAGCCAAACAACGGGGAAACTTATTGTAAACAAATCTGATTTTCACTCAGAAGTCCATGCTGGAAAATGCTGTGCTCGTGCAGAGCCAGCACCTCAGTGCCATGTGCCTGGGGGGAGAGGGTTACCTCGAAGAGCCAGACGAGGAGGATGACGGCACCCATGGAGCTCATCATGCCACTGTAGTAGTTCAGCAGCGCTTCCCGGCAGCCACGGCGCCACAGGTTGAGCTCCTCGGTTTGGTAGTCGTAGCTGTAGTGGGCAGAGTTGTTGGTGACCTGGTACTGGATGCAGGGCCTGGGGGAGCTGGGGTTGCAGCAGCTGAAGGGGACGCCATCCACCAGGTACCTCCCGTCCACGTTGCTTTTGATCCGACTGTGGGCAAGGGCAGGAGGAAGCATGAATACACACACAGACACACAGACACACAGATATCCAGGAACAAATCTGCACCAGGAAGGAAAGCAAAGGTAGGGAGGATTTTCCACCATGCCTTTCCTCCGTGTCCCCTGTTCACATAGTGGCGTTTGTCCAGGGTGTCCTTCCTCTCTGGAATGCTTTTCTATGTCTGAGTCTGTAATTAACTCTTCCTGGTAGAAATGCGTACTCTTGGGTCACTTCTTTAAAGGAATTAATTTTTAACAGAAGCAAATGACAGAGAGAATTCAGGAGGGGCAGTCAGAAAAGAGTGATCACAGCATAGTTATGGTAGAAAGGAGGTGCTGGAGCTGACCTGAGCTTGGCAAAGAACCCAGAACAGCCTTAGGATCCACCATATCCAGCTAACCCATTGATCCAGCAAACCTAATAGCTTCTTTTTGATGACAATAGCTCCAGGGAGGGCTTGTGCATTTATTCTTGGCTTGGGAAGGTAGCCAGTATTGAAAAAATGAAATGTGCTTCAGCAACAGGATGTTGCAAAATTTTCAAAGTCCTTGCAGGAGCTCCCCAGCTATTGTTCATCTGACACTGTGGTTGTTCTCTGTAAACAGTCATTGAGCCTGGTGTCTGAGGAGATGTTTGGATGAAGGATAACTTAGAAGGCAAATAGTTCCATTGCCTCTGCAAAAAGACCATAATAAAAGCACTGCAGTTCTAAAACAGGCCATTTTGCTTAGAAAATGACAGAAAGGAGAGCCCCAGTGGTCTAGAGAGGTGAAAAAAATCTGCGTGTCACTTGTATCTTTCTATATGGATATTTTAAAATTGTGTCATAGAGAGAGAGAGAAGTGATTCCAACAACCTAGTGAAGGAAAATTCCACTCTGCAGTCATGACCTAAATAAACAGCAAATGCAGTTGAGATTTTCTCTCTAAATGTAAAGTGTGCTCTGGATTGGGTCTAGTTCCCATTCATGTGTGAATGCTCCACCAGTTTCAGAGAGATTGGATCAGGCATTTGCTTTACAAATAATATAAAAATCCCATTGTCAGGGACAGACTCCCACCTTCCCTGGAATTAAGGAGAACTTTGGTATTGACTTCAAAGGGCCCAGCTATCCCACCAGGAATGGGAGCAGAGATTGTACACCACCACGTAGTACAAACCTTGAATTCACTAACACCCATTTGTAGATTTTTAATGCCCTATTTCCTGCCTCAGTAGTACAAAGAAATTACCTTGAGTCTCAGTCCCAAACAAGGCATCAGTTATTAAGGACAGTATAACCTTGTTTTCCCTCTGGGCATTGCCCTTCCACTGATGCTGGATTAAGTTACAGGTCTCAAATCTCCATATAATGCTGGCAAGGTTTTTTCAAGTAGTTATTTATACCCATGGGCATACCTTCGAAATGGAAACACCCCGTTTTTGAATAGTGAATGCATTTGTTATAACCCTGTGGTGCAATGGGTTAAATCTGTAACAGTTTTCACTGAAAAGTCCTCATTCAGAATTGCAAAAACAACCAGACCACCCAACAAGTCAAAAGAACATGCAGAGACACACACACAAGTGAAATACTATTTACACAGTCAGGCAGGGATCCCAAGAGATCCCAAGAGATATACAAAACTTTTTTTCAAAATTACTTTGGACATTTTTAATACAGGCAGTAAATTTGAAAGGCATATTGCTTCCAGTTTACAGGTCCCATTATGCAACCACAGAGTATAAACATTAATGAATGATGTTCCCAAAGAACTCTGAATAACCATCTCTTTCCCTGGTGCTTTATTTTTTAAAAGGTTGTGGGTATTTATGCCCAATGCTATTTTTTTAATTTCAAAGGTTCATTTTGTTCTCATGTTTATTTTCTACTTGAGCTTACTGCACCTAACCTGATTTTGGGATTACTGCCTCTTTGGGCACTGACATCAAAGCCATTAAGGTGTTTCTGGTCAACAACCTGGTCTGGTTTGTATAGAAACAATAAACTAGTGCTGCTTTCATGTGATGTTTTAAAAAATAAGGCACAGGAGAGAACCTAAAATACATATGGCTACAAGGGTCACTGTGTAAAGCCAGGAACATCAACTGATGCTCATTATTATCACAGCACTTAAGCAATCCACTGAATGAATACAAAAATAAAATTCTAAATCTTAAGGATCTAAAACACAGGAGTTATTGGCAAAGTATTACTGCCTCTATTTATTTCCATGCAGCTGAATAGCTGCCAATGTCTCAGTGGAGTTTTAAAAGTGGTACCAACAGTATATCTCCAGGGAATTCTTTTTTTAGGAAATTAATAAATCACATTGACATCTTCTTAAGGATTACTAAAGTTCTGATACTTTCCTGATGATTTTGGGAGTGTGACTCAAGGAAACAGGTTTATAAAGCAGTAAAAGATGGTAAAAAATATTAAGTCTGTTTACATCACACTGAGCAAGGGTGAGAATTGTATTTTGGTGCTTTATATTTTATGTTATGGATGACTTTAGAGAAATTTGTCAGGGGAGGAAGCAATCTAGCTGGTCATTTGGTATGCCTTATTATGCAAGACCCCATTTTATACAAACCCCCCTCCAAGTCAGTCCTGTTGGCACTTGAGGGTAATACTGATCAAATATCAACGCGACGTGATACAAACCCCACCAGGTCACTTACTCTTTCACTTCCTTGGAGCTGAAGTCCAGATATCTGTTGCTGATCCACTGGATTTCGAACCAATCTTTATAGCCGTTGTTGCCGCAGCACTTGAACTCAATCTGGAGCATGTCGATGGTCTTCTTCATGAAGCATCTCCCGGGGGTGTCCGTGTCCCGGTAGAACTTCATGCCATTCTTGAGTCCCTGGGCCAGGGTACTGTCCAGGGAGCCCCGCATGAGGAAGCAAATCAGAGCAACGAAGAAAATGAGTATGTTAAAGATACAGCATAGTGCCAGGTAAGGTTTCAGCAAAGGCTTCCACTTGGCAAATTTAGCGGGATCCAGAGAATCGTAACAAATCTTTCCAGCAAAACCGTTGAAGGCGCAGGATAATATACCCATCAATATCAAAGAATTGGGCACAAAATGGCTTTCAGAATTGTCCATCACTTCGCTTCGCTTCCGGAGCTCAATTTTGAGGAACAATCCCATGCTAAAAACAAGGATTCCAGCAAACACCGAAAACCAGTTCATGAGCCATAGTCCCTGCGCTAGTTTTACCCGTTTCTTCTGATTGAATTTGACTTTCAGCAGTGCCATCTTTGTAGTGGGAGATGTTGGAAGACTTCACAGCCTGGACCCCTCTTCTCAGCGTAAGCAACTCGAGGAAGAACCATTCAGGCATCGGAAGAGATCCCGAATGGCACATCGGGAAGCGAGCCACTGCACAGCCCTTCCATCTTGAGGTCTCCCAGTTAGGATTCAAGCAAGTAAAATATTCAAAGGTCCCAATTAACAATTTCACATTAGTGAGAATAATGGGCAATTAGCACCTACAACTATTTCTGGTGGTTTCTTCCAAGCAAAGGAGAAACACTCTCAAGGTTTCAAATGATTTGATCTGGATCTGCAAGACGTCATTCTAATACCTTTAATCATTTGATCCAATTTGGAGAAATGTCTGTCAACAGATGAGTGGAAGTAATCCCTCATTTTACTATTTAGTAGATTTGTGGTCTCCTATGATAGGCTGCTGGGTGGAATATGAAATCCCAGAGATACAAAAAGATCTTTGTTGCCAAAGAATATGGAACCTTTGAGGAAAAAGGAAGAGGGCTCTGGATTAAAAAAGGCTGCTTGTATACAAACATACACTTCCCCACTGTGATCCTGATATATTCCTATCTCCAGCCAAACCCATGTTCTAGTCCTTATCCTTCTGTGTTGAGATAACATCCTGTGGCTTATGTATTCTGAAAGCAGATAAGCGTGTAGTTTATGGTGACCTAAAAAAACTAAGCTTGGCATTTTCTATTTACTTCCAGGGCTTGTACTACCTCTGGGTCTTGGCAGGAGATGAAGAGAAAGGAAAAGTGCAATAAATAAACCTTGGGCTGAAATCTAGGGATGCTTGTATAAAAAGTGAGCTGGCATGAGCAGCTTACTGGATAATCACCGGGCCAGGGAGGGGAGCAGGGCTGCCCAAGGAGACCCACCTGGGTGCTAACACCAGGGAGGAACTGAACCCAGCAGCTGGAGGGGAACCTGGGGGATGTTGTATCTGAGTGCAAGGGAGGCATCCCAGGGGTCCTTAGTCTCTGCTGAGGGACCTGCAGCCGGCTCTACTTCCACGCTGCAGTGGGAAGAAGGGAGGGTACAACCCCTTCCTGCAGCTGTGGCCTCCTGCTTGTGCCACACAGCTGTTTCAGGCAAGCAGAGGTGCTGGGCTTTCACTCGCTCTGCTTGAGGAGCTTTGCTTGTTTTGAAATATTTCCCACTTGCCCCATAGAGCTTTGGAGCTACGGGGAAATTCCTGCTCCGGCTCACCCCCGCCACCACAACACAAAATTAACCTCAGGCAACCTCCAGCAAAGGAAAATTCTCCTGCAGGTGTGTGAGGGCATGGGTGCTAGTGGCACAGGGGCTAAAAGAGCAGCCCCAGAAGAGGGACTGGGAGGATTCTCTCTTGCCTATCAACCGGACCTGCTGCTGCCACCACCCAAGTCCCTGGGGGCATCCTCTAGTGGCTGCCAGCTGCATGGCCACCAGCCCTCAGGGACAGAGAGGGGAAGGGATCTGGTAGGAGAAAGCAAGTGTGAAAAATAATTATGACAATAATTAAAAAGCCCAAGCACTGAAAAATAGCATTTTGGTGGTCTGCAGTTCTGCGGTACTGTGGAGGCTGCTCAGTTACCATTTGAGATCCTGGAATGCTGAAGGTTCCTTCACGGAGGATAAAGGCTGGCAACTCACTGCTTCTTCCGGTCTTAATAAAAGGGTTTTGTGGTGGACCTTTCCCAGCCCATCCTGGTGCTATTGCAGTGAGCTGGAGAGCAGCTGGTAACTGGGATTTTTCTAAAGCGAGCCTGGTTGTTTGCATTGCTGCTGCCCTTGCCGGTGAAGAGTGAGTGCGTAAGATGAGAGAGGGAATGTGATTATCCATCAGGGGCTATTCTCTCCTCTTGCTGTGAAGTGGATGAGAAGCGCTGTTTCTTGAGAGAGCCTATTCATGTTTTTGTGCAATAAGTCATGGTGATGAAACAGCATCTCTCCTGGCAAAATATCCCACAGCCAATGCAGCACATGTTGCATTTCACTGACTCTTTCAGGGCTCAGCTAAGAGACTTAAGCTTGGAAAGTGTATTTATCTGACAGCCTGGAGTTAATTCTAGATAAAGGAACTCGAAACCATTTCCTTTCTTGTCAGTGCTGACAGTGAAATGGTAATTAAAGTGGAAAAGAATTCTCTATCAGGTCTGCGGGTCATGAGAGTATACAGAGAAGTATTTCCTGCAGGACAAAAAGTAGTAAACCTGCCCACAACAGATGTAAGCCTGGTGCTGCTCTGGAAATGGGTGATTTCATATTCAGGAGCACATATGAGTCTGAATACCTGTCATCTTAATAATTTAACATTTAAATACCCATGATAAATCTGATGCAGCAAAATCATGTCAGTGTATACACTATGGTGTTTCCTCTAATTCAGGAATAAAAGTATTGAAGTAGAACATACAAGACATGCTTCAGGGCTCACTGATCTCTCCCAATTTACTTTTCTGCCTCTAAACAAAGGAAACGGGAGGCGCCGTCATAAATCACTGCTAAATTGCTAGTGTTAGCTGGGAGATGATAAGTAATTCACCTGATATTCAGGAAGGGACACTCACGTACCAATTAGACCTTTGAGACTTCAGGTGGTACCTTTAAAGTTATGACAGAGAGCAATTAGCACTACCAAAACAACTCAGATTAGGAGAAGCGCTGTTTATTTAAATAGCTTCAGTAGTTCAATACCAGCTGGGGAATTAGAGAGGCAAAAACTACCCCACCCATCAATTTAACTCGCCAGGCTTGGGAGTTTTAAAGGGTGTTGGTAAGCAGTACTCCGACACTTCCTTCAAAAAACGAAGTGAACACTTTCTAAAGTGGGAATTAATGCTTCCCCATTATCCCAGACACGGAGCTGACAAACCCTGTGCAAGCATCGGCACAAACCGGTCAGCCAAGGGCTGTCTCTGGCAGAGCAACCTATGGGAGAGGAAAGTGATGAGGAATCATCGAGGAGCGTTTTGGGATATTGGATAGTTTAAAAAAGAAAACTCTTTTTGCCTAGCATCTGTTTTTCTTAAAAAGCTTTTTCTTGGCTGCGATTCGTCTTTAGTTTGGCACTTAGTACTGCTTTCTACTTCAAACAGAAAATGCTGAAATTGATCCATAGTAGATAAAAGCTAATTGCTGCAAGAATGTTTGAGTTAATGGTCTCCTCAGAGGTTGTCTATTAAATTCAAATGTATAATTCATATGCCAATATTGGAGGGGAAAATGGTAGAATAAAATATTCAAATTATTATTGATCTCACCATGAATCTGTTCAAACTCTAGTTAAAAATTATAATATGTATGTATAACAATACAATATTGATAACTTTTCAAAAAGCTATGCCTGCTAACCTACATATAAACTACAAATCTATCAGTTAAGAGAGAGGAATGCAAACAATTTAATCTGGTATTTGTTAAAACAGTCCGGTGCTCAGCCCTGGGCCAATCTTAATCTTTCCATCTTCAGGGGCATAAGATATAAAATACATCTATGCCTAAACTATGGAAGTGCCTTCAGTTGGTCAAAAGAATAATTTCCTGGCCCAATCTTCCTTTCACACTGCCCTGTGATATGAAATGTGTGCCTTTCTGAGGCTTTTTTTTATTCCTTTCCCTTCCCTAGGAGTGGTTATATTTCACTGCAAGAATAATGATGTCTGGTTTTACCTTTGATGGGAAGCTATTGTGTAGAGAGGTTTGCTCATGTACCCTCACTTATGATTTTGCTTTCAATTTTAACTCTGTGGTGTGAACAGGGCCACTCCTGAGTAACAGTATGATAAAAATGCTGTACCTCACTGTACGATTATCAGGTGGAGAAAAGTCTGAGTTATGCCCTTTTTTTCCCTCCTTACACAGGCAAATTGGTAGGATACTATTTTTGTGGAATGTGAAGTGATTGCAGGTACTGAGGCTGGAAAAGAGGCAAGTTCTAAATTCACTGCTGGGATTGTTGTAAATCCTGGGAAGGGTGATTTGACCTGCTAGACTCAATGGCTCCTGAACTTTGCTGGGGAAAACTGTGGAGGTTTTGATGTGCAGTTTTGCTCTGGGTAGTTCCCAGAATTTCAGCCATCGTTCATGTGGTATGTAATATTTTCAGAAAACACAGCTTTTTTTTGATCCCCAAGATGATCATTGAGAGTATTTTTTTGTATTATTATGATGCCTGGGGTGTAGCATTCACTGCTGAAAAAAATAAGAGTTAGAAATTAAAGCTTATACTTGCAGAAGTGGGAAAGAAATATGTGGGGAATTAAAAGAAGCTTACAAATAGCTCATGATAGTCATTACTGCTGGAAAACGTCTCAGCACAACAAGTGGACCCTCAAGTCACTCAGATAAACCAGATCATGATGTGAATGGGAATGCTGAAATTTCCCCAAGCTGCATAGATCCTTTTTCTTGCTATTTCCATCTTTCCTTCTGTGTGATAAAACAGGCTGTTTAGTAAAACCTGAAGCAACTCCAGATAAAGCCACCAAGATTTGAACCTTGTCTACATGCAGCTATTGCTCAAATAAGAAACTTTGAAAAAAATTCCAAACCTTCAAAAATATAACGCATAAAATTGTGTAGGAAATTGTCTTATGCATGTATTTCTTACCTGTTTTTTCACCCAACAATTCTACTACAGCTCACATCAGATTCGATTTAAATGAAAGAGGGCTGGAAAAAGAGAGAATGTGATTAACTCCATCTCTGTTCCTGTTATTCAGAGAAGCAGGGGCAGACAGAGGGAAATGCCTGGACTCCAAAGGGAACCGAGGGACATTGTTCCCTCTTGGGACAAACCTCTGGGTGACGTGAAGGCCCTGTGGGAAGCAGCAGCAAAGCTCCCAGCTGCTTCTCTGGAGGCGAGTTTTGGTCTGTGCTACCCCTCAGTGCCTCAAGAAATAGCAATGCTCAAAGCTCTGTGGGCCTAGAAAATTGTCTCGATTTTCTCCCATGGGTTCAGTGTTATGTATCTCTGCATATGATCATTACACTTCCTTTGCAGACGGGACACTTTGCACACACGGGAGCTTTAAAACACTGAGTAACAGCCCTGTGGTGAGCTAAGGAAGTTTCACTGGCTTTAAAGATTTTGGTGAGGCCACTGGCTGGAGGAGGGATGTCCAACCGGGCTGTCCAACCAGGCTGTCTTTCAAAAATGTTTGAAACAGGACTTCGCTTTCCCGACTCCCTGTGGAAAATGGTACTGCAGCTCAATGTCCTCCACTATTTTTATAGATTTTCTGCCTGTTAGCCTCTATCTAGGGCCAGTTTGCACCAGGTTTATGGTGCTGATGTTTCTGTTATCCCTATGTCTCCAGCAGGCATTTGTTTTTCAGCCCCTTGTGATGCCTAGCATCATTAATTTCTTTACACAATGTGATTTTTAGAGAAGTTCCTTGGTTATTCTGGTGGCAGTGCAATGCAAACCACAGCTAGAGTTTTTGTTTACTTCAGCTGTATATTATGCAGGGTAAGTGAACCCAGCCACTGTGCGGGTCACACTGACAAACTGGTGCTGGGGGTGCTCTTGAATGGTTGGGGAATTACTGTCCCTGGACATCCTCATTCACTGGGCTTCTTGGAGTAGTTTCCTCTCTGACTTCATGTTTTTAGTCCATCTTGCTCCTAGGCAAGCTGGCTTGCAACTAGCTTGTTTTGACAGCAGTTCTGACTGCTTCTGCCTAGAAGAGGCTGCCAGGTGTTTTCTTCACTCATTTTTCTGAGGGAAGAAACCGAGCGTATGTGGCGCTCCTTTCTCCAAGCTTTGGACTAGACTTTTAGTCTTTTCATGTTCAGTATTTACTTTGCAATTAGATCGAGCAAAATAATCTAGACTCCACAGTATAAACCTCCCAAAATATCTCCAACATCTTATTTCTGAAACATTAATATGTATCAACAAAAAAAAATTTTTCCTTCCAAAATAGATGCTAAGAAATGCTGAGTTTTGAGCAATCGCTGTGGAATTTAAAATACAGATTATTTTATATCCCTGTCTATTCAATTATTCTGTAAAACATACAATCATATACTTACTCCTACCATGCTTTTCAATACTTTAAAAAAAATTATTGAGAATGTAATTCTCAATACATCTGAGTTTCCACTTTCCACTAGATTTGACTGGAAAATGGATTCTCAAACAAATAACTGTCATTTGGGGGTATCGAGTAGCATTCTCACACTTACAGGGCATTTTACCCCTTTCCTACCTGGAAGGGCTTGCAGAATGCTGGGGGTTGTTGTATTGCACTGTCTGCACTGTGGTGTCAGAATGGAACGTTCTGGAACACACAGAGGGCAGCCTGCCAGTACTTATACTAACAGTGACTTTCTTTTCCATATTAGTTTAAGTAATAATAATTTAAAAATCAGTGTTGCTAGCTAATTAGAAATACTTAGGGGTTTGGTTTCTCTTCCTTACAGACCCCAAAAAGTTAAAATTTTTATACTGAATAACCCACGCTAGCAAACTTTTAGTAGCGCTTGAGTTCTTATATGGCACCAACATACTTCTGTTTCAAAATAGTTTTGAATTTCTCCTATAGTGATGCTACATTAGGAAAGTGTAATTTAAAAAAGGAGTGTGGAAACATACAACTGTGTGTATGTATATACCCATGAAGGTATATGTTTAGAACTATAAAGCACATTTAGGTATTTGCCTGACCAAACTTTTCTGGACTTGCAGTTCTCAAATTGAACTTCCTTGTTTCACGCCATGCCTGAGACCAAGAGTCAGTTAACCTGTTTTGTATTACAAAGGTAATGCTAAATCTTTAAGGGAAAGCAGTAGTCTGGCACCATGTTCCTGAGGAGTATTACCTGCTAATTGTGGTGTGACCGACGTTAAGTATTTGGAGGAAAGAAAGCATTAGGAGCTGGGATGTCCATAGCTGACTTGTGAAAAACATCACCAAGGAAGCAATTTCAGAGTGAAATTGAAGTCTGAACTTCCATGTTTTGACTCCTGCTCTGTTTACTCAGGCAGTCCTGCATGCCATGGGCCAAGAGGTGGAACAGGACATGGCACTTCCGTGTGAGGTGCACTGGGAAGCCTCAGTGCACCCCTGGAACCTGCCCCGGCCTGGAGTCTCTCTCCCTGTCTGGATCTGCTGGGATCCATGGCCACAGGAAGGAGGTGTAAAGGTTTAGGGCTTTCAGAAAGTAGGACAAAGGTGTTACTGCAATTCTTCCAGGCTGAACAATCTGCAATCTCAAGACTACCGGATGCTAACAGGACTGATCTGTCACTACTGGGATATGTGGAGAACAATTAACTAAAAGATCAAGTTCTGTACCAAGATACATGTGTCAAAATTAAGATACTTGAGAGCCTCAACTGATCACATCCCTCTAACAAAGAATATAAATTATGTACATTGAAGTAAGACTGAGGGTGTATTCTTAAAATCATGATGCTGTCAGTGCAAAGACTCATTAGTAAACAGACAACTGAAACAATTCAAAACAAATATATTTGAAATGCAAAATCGAATTCAGTCAAAAAAGATACATTAACAGAAGTAAACAAAAGTGAAAGTTGTCAGGAATATTAAAAAAAAATCCCTTTCCCCCTCCCCCTTTAAATTAAATATGCTGAAAACAACTTACATAAAAAAGTTTTCTGCTCAAAACCAGTCAAGCACCCAAGTGAAGCTTCAGGTACTTCTCCTGGCAGTGGTGCAGTTTTTGATGGTTCAGCTAGGATTTAGTGTCTGTTAGAGGCACATAGATGATGGCTGCACAGCATAAATAATTCGCAGTTTTAAAATAAAGCTTTATGCTAAGGCAAGATAAACAATTATTTCTTGCAAAATGTCACAAGTTAGGGAGGGGTTTTAGAAACCTAGAACTGCTATATACTTTCTGTAGGGACAGTGGTCACTTCAGCACCACTAACAGGGCACTGTAAAGACACTGCATTCCACAGTGCTGCTACTTCTTTATTATTATTTAGCAGGAGTGAAGATACTTAAATTACTCTGCACTTTATGCAAGATAGCATGCAATTCTGGAACTGGAATATAGCACCTCATCTTTGTTTTACTGACTCCTTCTGTCAACACTACACTTATGTAGTAGCAGAGTGCTGCAAATTAGGAACACAGCACACAAAGCTTCTTCTCTGGAAAACTAGTGGGGCATCCCTGACCACCTCTCCCCTGAAGCTTCAGATTGCAGAGGAACAGTTAACCCAGCTTCTGTGATGTTCATCAGCACTTGCTGGATGCTTCAGAGTTGCTTATAGAAGCAGCATCCTTTCACATAACATTTACAGACTGTGAAGCTTTAGTATTTATACAGACTCCACAGGTTTGTTAATTCTGAGCAATCAATATATTAGGAGAGCATTAGATGTTTATTAGAAGACTTTTGTCCTTTAGACTTATCTCACTTGAAGTAAAAGCCTAAAGATAACTTACAGATTAAGCTCCGTATCAACAGAAACTGGCTCATCACTGTATCATAGCCTAGGATGCACCTCAGTCTGCTGCACTGTGCAGTTACAAACTCTTTCTTTCAATTAACCTTTTTTCCCCTCATTACCTCACAGCAGTACTGTCCTGCACTCCCCATAAGATACAGTGTACTGCTGTCCACAACACGAGAACCACAAGGATATAAAAAATTTGGTATTTGAGCTTTTCATTGCAGTATAGTTTGCACTACCTGCTGCTAGTTCAGAGTCTGCCTGGCTAAGTGACGGCAGCACAACAGCTCCAACAGAGGCTCACTGTTGTCTGTATCAGTGGCCTTTGCCCCACCTTAATTAGGAAAAACTCACAATGAGGTACTTCAGAATTGACAAATCCCACAGTGATACATACAGATTGTAGCAGCAACTTGTGTAAGAACAGTAAACTCTATCTGACTGGTATTCTTCAACTAAGAAATCCAGCCATATATTATAATTCAAAATTTAAATACTGAATGGAATAATTTAATGGCATATCAGAGATTAAGTCAATGCGTTTATATGAGGACCTCTTGCACAGCAGAGCTACCTCCGAGGTCAGTCCCAGCAAGTGATTCTTTCCTGCTCGGGGATCAGGCTCCAGTTGGGCGAAGGCTTGTCAGTCGCCAGCCAGTCAAAGTCATCCACCAGGTTCCAGTTGTTACTGTTTCTGTCCAGCCCAGAAGACTCGAAATCCCTTTCGATACCCGGGTAGCTCCAGGAGTAGGGCGCGAAAGAGACCTCAGTGCAGGCCTCGATGACGGCCCGGCTGGTCACCTGCACGTAGACCCGGCAGGCGCGGGTGCGGTGGGTGCGGAGCTGCTGGCAGGCCAGTGCCAGCAAGCAGTCGCTGCAGCCGTCCACCAGCACGGAGGTGGACACGGGCCCGCAGAGCACGGTGCAGCCACGGCAGTCGCGCACCCGCAGCGTGTTGGGGTTGCCACGGAGCCGCACCCGGCAGCCCCGCAGCTCCGACAGCAGCACGTCCCGCTGCAGCAGCTCCGCGGGGCCGAGCTCCAGCTCCTCGTCCTGGGCGCCGCTGAACCCGCACAGCGGCGGCCCGCCCGAGTCGCCCTCGGCGAGGCCGGGGCCGGGCGCGGCGGGGGCCGGCGGGGA